>NW_020871104.1:355922-358422 GCF_003789085.1 Penaeus vannamei
AATCCTCCTGGAATCCATCTTTAGGTCTGAGATGAAATCCAGTGGAATTTCGAAACTGTTGTCTCATCTTCCAATATAATTATTTGGCGTATAATGTGATTCTCTGTCATTGTATCAACTCACTCACTCTCTATCTATCTATCTATCTATCTATCTATCTCTCTCTGACTCACTCTGTCTCTGTCTTTGTGTGTGTGTGTGTGTGTGTGTGTGTATACAAGCACACACACACACACACACACACACACACAACACACACATATCTATCTATCGACACACACACACACACACACACACACACACACACACACACACACACATATATATATATATATATATATATATATATATATATATATATATATATATATATAGTATATATATATATATATATATATATATATATATATATATATATATATATATATATATATATATATATATATATATATATATATATGTATATATATATATATATATATATATATATACATATATATATATATATATGTATATATATATATATATATATATATATATATATATATATATATATATATATATATATATATATATATATATATACACATGCACACGGCTCTCGCTAGGGCTTGATGACCGCGGGGTTCCACCAGCACTGACCAGTCATATCGTGTTCATTTCTAATCGTGTGTTAACTCATAAGAAATAAAGAGTACAGCCACACAGTGTATCACTTCTGCCCACCAGTATCAATATAGGAGGTGCATAACCTTTTATAGTGTGTGTGTATGTGTGTGTGTGTGTGTGTGTGTGTGCAGAGAGAGAGAGACAGACAGACAGACAGAGAAAGAGAGAGAGAGAGAGGGATAAAATATCAAGTATCCGTACCAAAAGAACATTTTACTCTTCTCAAGACCGACGTTTCCAGATGTTACCAAATAAGGCAAGCACGTTTGACCTTTACTTAATAGCATTTGGCTCGAATCAATCTCGTCAATTTTTTAAAAGTCTAACCAATTAGAGAGTGGATATAATTTTAGTCCCGGAGGCAGCTCTCCCACTACATGTCTCACGAATAAATAAGAACAAAAACAAACTAACAGACAAGAAATAAGCCAAGATTTGATTCACCGGAAAACTTAGGAACGTATTTCATAAAAAGAAATAAAAATAGAAAAAAGCGTCTAGTCTTTTAATCAAAGTAATGTTCCTTGATGTTCGAAAAAAAACGCGCGAAAAAGATATAGAAAACGGTATAGAAAACGGAATGAGCGTAGACTTAGCTAGACCTTTCCATCCTGTAAACTCTCTTGGTTCAATGGAAATCATTGATTGGCTAATCGAGACGAGAAAAACGGAGAGAGGGGATGGAGAGAAAGAGAAGGAGGGGAAAGAGAGAGAGAGAGAGAGAGAGAGAGAAAGGGAAAGAGAGAGAGTGAATAAGAAAGAGAAGGAGAGAGAGAGAGAAAATGAGAAAGAGAATAAGAAAGAGAGAGAGAGAGAGAGAAAGGAAGAAAGAAAGAAAGAGAGAGTCAGACCGATAGGAAAAGCTCGTTTCTCCCACGACCAAAAATATAATAAATACTTCTGTGGTGGAAGAAAATGGCCGTAGAAGTCGTTCCGCAGCGCCAATAGACAGCGAGGACCGTCTTTTCTTGCCGAATTCCCGTCGTAAATTCTTCTGCCTATCCCGGCCATCTCCTCCTCCCCCCCCTTTCTCTCCTGCCCCCCCACCCCTTCTCTCCTGCCCCCCCCCACCCCTCCTCTTCTGCTCCCCACTTCTCCTCTCCTGCCCCCCACTTCTCCTCTCCTGCCCCCTCCCCTCCTTTCCGCCCCCCCCCCGTCCTTTTCGACCAACCAAACATCTCTTGCCTCCTTCCAGCTCTCTCCTATTCCGCTCTACTCCTGTCTACTCCCTTCTATTCCCTTATACTCCTCGCTCCCTCCTGTTCCCTCCTACTTCTGTCTACTCCCTTCTATTTCCTTCTCCTACTTCTCGCTCTCCTCTACTCCTATCTACTCCTGATTACTCCCTTCTATTCCCTTATACTCCTTCTCGCTCCCTCCTGTTTCTTCTTACTCCCATCTACTCCCGTCTACTCCTTCCTACTTCCTTCAACTCCTCCTCGTTCCCTCTTACTCTCTCTTTTATTTACTCCTGCTCTTTCTCAGTCCCTCCTGCTCTTCCCTGCTTACTCCAGGCCCTCTCCTCCCATTCTTTTCTGCTTCTTATTGCTTCATTCCACCCTCACCTATTCCCATTCGCTACCTCTTGGTCCCTCCTTCTCCCTCCTCCTCCTCTCTTCCTACTTCCTGCTTTTTCTTACCTCTCCCTTTACCCTCTTCTTCCCTTCTACCCTTCCTACTGCTTCCAACTCCCTCCTACTTCCTCTATTTCCCTCCTGCCCTTTCCCATCCCCCTCTCTATCCCTCCTTCTCCCTTCCCTTTCCTCCTACTCTCTCCTTCTCCCTCCTAACCTTTTATACGTCGCTTCTTCTCCCTCCTGGTCCTTCCATC
>NW_020871104.1:370922-375922 GCF_003789085.1 Penaeus vannamei
GTGGACTATGGGAAGCCGACCTTTGGGGGTGGACTATGGGAAGCCGACCTTAGGGTGGACTTTGGGGGCCGACCTTGGGGTGGACTATGGGAAGCCGACCTAGGGGTGGACTTGGGGCGCTGACCTTGGGTGGACTATGGGAAGCCCGACCTTGGGGGTGACTATGGGGAAGCCGACCTTGGGGGTGGACTTTGGAGGCGACCTTAGGGTTGGACTTAGGGCGTGACCTAGGTGGACTTTGGGGAGCGCGACCTTGGGGGTGGACTATGGGAAGCCGACCTTGGGGGTGGACTATGGGAAGCCGACCTTAGGGGTGGATTTGGGGCGACTGACCTTGGGGGTGGACTATGGGAAGCCGACCTTGGGGGTGACTATGGAAGCCGACCTTAGGGTGGATTTTGGGGCGCTGACCTTGGGTGGACTATGGAAGCCGACCTTGGGGGTGGAACTATGGAGCCGACCTTAGGGTTGGACTTTGGGGAGGGCCGACTTGGGGGTGGACTACCGACCTTGGGGTGGACTATGGGAAGCCCGACCTTGGGTGGACTTTGGGAGGCGACCTTAGGGTTGGATTTGGGGCGCTGACCTTGGGGTGGACTATGGAAGCCGACCTTGGGGGTGGACTATGGGAAGCCGACCTTAGGGTTGGACTTTGGGGGGCGACCTTGGGTGGACCTATGGGAAGCCGACTTGGGGTGGACTATGGGAAGCGCGACCTTGGGGGTGGACTATGGGAAGCCGACCTTAGGGGTGGACTTTGGGGCGCTGACCTTGGGGGTGGACTATGGGAAGCCGACCTTGGGGTGGACTTGGCCGACCTTGGGGTGGATTTTGGGGCGCTGACCTTGGGTGGACTATGGAAGCCGACCTTGGGGGTGGACTATGGGAAGCCGACCTTAGGGTTGGACTTTGGGGAGCCGACCTTGGGGGTGGACTATGGGAAGCGACTTGGGGGTGGACTATGGGAAGCCGACCTTTGGGTGGACTGGGGAAGCCGACCTTTGGGGTGGACTTTGGGAGGCGACCTTGGGGGTGGACTATGGGAAGCCGACCTTGGGGGTTGGGAAGCTTGGGGGTGGATGGGAAGCCGACCTTAGGGGTGGACTTTGGGGAGCCGACCTTGGGGGTGGACTATGGGAAGCCGACCTTGGGGGTGGACTATGGGAAGCCGACCTTGGGGGTGGACTACTATGGGGGTGGGGTGGACTATGGGAAGCCGACCTTGGGGTGGACTATGGGAAGCCGACCTTAGGGTGGGGGAACCTTGGGGTGGACTATGGGAAGCGACTTAGGGGTGACTTTTGACCTTGGGGTGGACTATGGGAAGCCGACCTTGGGGTGGACTATGGGGAAGCCGACCTTGGGGGTGGACTTTGTGGAGGCGATTGGGTTGGACTTAGGGTCGCTGACCTTAGGCTGGACTTTGGGAGCCGACGTTGGGGGGGACTATGGAAGCCGACCTTGGGGGTGGACTATGGGAAGCCGACCTTAGGGGCGCTTTAGGACTTTGGGGAGCCGACCTTGGGGTGGACTATGGGCCGACCTTGGGGTGGAGCCGACCTTGGGAGGGAAGCCGACCTTAGGGGGACTTTGGGGAGCCGACCTTGGGGTGGACTATGGGAAGCCGACCTTGGGGGTGGGGGAAGCCGAACCTTGGGGTGGACTATGGGAGCCGACCTTAGGGTTGGACTTTGGGGAGCCGACCTTGGGGTGGACTATGGGAAGCCGCGCTGACCTTGGGGTGGACTATGGGAAGCCGACCTTGGGGGTGGACTATGGGAAGCCGACCTGGGGTGGACTGGGAAGCCGACTTGGGTGGACTATGGGAAGCCGACCTTGGGTGGGGAAGCGACTGGACTATGGGAAGCGACCTTGGGGGTGGACTATGGGAAGCCGACCTTGGGGGTGACTTTGGAGCGACCTTAGGGTGGACTTGGGGCGCTGACCTTGGGGTGGACTATGGGAAGCCGACCTTAGGGTGGACCTTTGTGGAGGCGACCTTAGGGTTGGACTTAGGGGCGCTGACCTAGGGCTGGACTTGTGGGGTGGACTATGGGAAGCCGACCTTGGGGTGGACTATGGGAAGCCGACCTTAGGGGTGGATTTGGGCGCTGACCTTGGGGGTTGGGGTGGACTATGGGAAAGCCGACCTTGGGGTGGACTATGGGAAGCCGACCTTAGGGGTGGATTTTGGGCGCGACCTATGGGGCCGACCTTGGGTGGACTTATGGGAAGCGACCTTGGGGTGGACTATGGGAAGCCGACCTTGGGGTGGACTATGGGAAGCCGACCTTGGGGTGGACTATGGGAAGCCGACCTTGGGTGACTATGGGAAGCCGACCTTGGGTGGACTATGGGAGCGACCTTGGGGATGGACTATGGGAAGCCGACCTTAGGGTTGGACTTTGGGAGCCGACCTTGGGTGGACTATGGGAAGCCGACCTTGGGGGTGGACTATGGGAAGCCGACCTTGGGGTGGACTATGGGAAGCCGACCTTGGGGACTATGGGAAGCCGACCTTAGGGTTGGACTTTGGGGAGCCGACCTTGGGGGTGGACTATGGGAAGCCGACCTTGGGGGTGGACTATGGGAAGCCGACCTTGGGGGTGGACTATGGGAAGCCGACCTTAGGGTTGGACTTTGGGGAGCCGACCTTGGGGTGGACTATGGTTGGGGGTGGACTATGGGAAGCCGACCTTGGGGGTGGACTATGGGAAGCCGACCTTTTGGGGGGCCGACCTTGGGGGTGGACTATGGGAAGCCGACCTTAGGGTGGGACCTGGGGGTGGACTATGGATTGGGGTGACTATGGAAGCCGACCTTGGGGTGGACTATGGGAAGCCGACCTTGGGGGACTATGGGAAGGACCTTGGGGTGGACTATGGGAAGCCGACCTTGGGGGTGGACTATGGGAAGCCGACCTAGGCGACCTTAGGGTTGGACTTAGGGGCGCTGACCTTGGGGGTGGACTATGGGAAGCCGACCTTAGGGGTGGACTTTGTGGAGGCGACCTTAGGGTTGGACTTAGGGGCGCTGACCTTAGGGCTGGACTTTGGGGAGCCGACCTTGGGGGTGGACTATGGGAAGCCGACCTTGGGGGTGGACTATGGGAAGCCGACCTTAGGGGTGGATTTGGGGCGCTGACCTTGGGGGTGGACTATGGGAAGCCGACCTTGGGGGTGGACTATGGGAAGCCGACCTTGGGGGTGGACTTTGTGGAGGCGACCTTAGGGTTGGACTTAGGGGCGCTGACCTTAGGGTTGGACTTTGGGGAGCCGACCTTGGGGGTGGACTATGGGAAGCCGACCTTGGGATGGGAAGCCGACCTTAGGGTTGGACTTTGGGGAGCCGACCTTGGGGGTAGACTATGGGAAGCCGACCTTGGGGGTGGACTATGGGAAGCCGACCTTAAGGGTGGACTTCGGGGAGCTGACCTTAGGGAGGTGGACCTTGAATCTTAAGGCAGTGACTAAGGACCAGTGGAAGGAAAGCCAAACCTTTTTACCTCAACATTTTTTACTGTCTTTTCGTTTGATGTTTCTGTCGATGTGATTATTATTACTCTGTTGATATTAATTATGTTACGGTGTTACTGTTATTACGTTTGTGATGATTGGAGCAGCTAAGATAACTGCATTACCCATAACAGTGATAATGATAGTGATACTGGTAATAATACTCATAATTATAATCATAATAACAACAATGATGATAACCACGATAATGATGATAATAATAACAATAATGATAAATATCATCAGCATTACCATTATTATCATTATCATTATCATAATAACAGTGATAATAATGATCGTTCTTACAACTGCAATAATGTTAGCAATTATAACAATAATGATAATGGCAATGGTAATGATAATAATGGTAATGATAATGATAATAAGAATAATGATAGTAAAAGATAAATATAATATGATATATAAATATAATAAATACATGATGATATAATGATAATAATCATAACAATATCAATGATAAAAGAAATAATAATAATGATAATAATAATAATAGTAATAACAATAATAACAATGACAATAATGATGATAATGATAGTAATAATAATAATATTCGATGAAAATAATAACAATAAGGATTGACATTATTCCAGTTATTATCATTATTATCATAATGAGAATGATAACGTTAACAATAACAATAGTAATAATGATAATAATAGTAACATGTATAATGATGACAAAAATTATAATGATAATAATTATAATAATTATAATAATGTCAATGAGTCAATGATGAAAAATAATAATAATGGTGATGATAATAATAATAATAATGCTAATAATAATAATGATAATAATAATGATAATAATGATAATAATAATAATGATAATAATGATAATAATGATAATGATAATGATAATAATAATAGTAATAATAGTAATAGTAATAATGAAAATAATAACAACAATATGGATTGACATTATTCTAGTTATTATCATAATTATCATAAAAAGAATAATAACGCTAATAGTAACAATAATACCAGTGATGATTAATAATGGTCATTCGTAAAAGTAATTATAATAATGATAATAACAATAACAATTATAGTAATAATGATAATGATAATAATAATGATGATACTAACAATAACAATAATAATGATAATAATAATAATAATAAGGATAATGATAATAATAAGGATAATGATAATGATAATAATAACAATGACAGACATATAAACAAACAAATAAATAAAGAGTCAGAGAAAGAGAGAGACAGAACGAACTCGACTGTAATACCAAGAAATTCTCGTCTCTTGACCCTGAGTTCTCCGAAGCGCAATTACTCCAACTTTTCGTGCTTTCGAGCCGTTATGAACCCTTTCGTAATCCAGATCTCGATCTTCCTTGGACCGGGTCGGAGTCAGGTCGCTCCAGTTTTGGCTGTGGTGACCTAAGATCGGTTTATGGGAAGGGGCTGAAGGGGGTGGATCTGCTGGAATGGAGTACGTGGGAGAAGAG
>NW_020871104.1:398422-403422 GCF_003789085.1 Penaeus vannamei
GATAAATGTATAAACACCTGAATGAATGAAACGAAAGGCTAAGGATATTTTCAGTGAAACAAATATGAAAATTTTAAAAACATGCTATCGGAAAAAATAAACAATGAACGAAAATTGATATGATCATGTAATTATCGCAAAACGAATTGCACTCACTTAATTGCATATGATCTTGGCCATTAGTTTTGATATCCAAATACTTTGGAAATCATGCCAAATTCCACTTATATATATAATCCATAACATCCTACTTGCGTGAAACCAAAATATCATAGTTTACCCGATAAATGATTTATTAGTATTGTAATTAGCAAATGCTAATTGCACAGTTACTTTAAGTGATCACTGTAACGCAGATTTAGCCTGGTTATGATAACTATTATTAGCTTGGTGATAATGATGATGATAAAAAGGATGAATATGATAATGAGAATAAGAATGATTACTATGAAAATAATAATGATAATAATAATAATAAAATAATAATGACAATGATGATAATGAGAATGAGAATGAGAATGATAATGATAACAACAATAATGATAAAATAGTAGAAGTAATAATGATAATAACAATAAAACAATAACAATATCAATAATGGTAATAATTTTCATTGTAATAACAAAAATATGATTATGATAATAACAATGACTATAAAAATAATAATAACAATAACAATAACAAAAATCATAGTAGAAATGATGATGATAATGGTTATTATAAGAGTAATGTTGATATTATTAATAACAGTAATGATAATAATAATAAGAACGATAGTAATAATGATAATAGTACTAAGAACAATAGTAGTAATAGTAATGATAATGATGGTATAGATAAAAGTAACAACAACAATGGTAGGGATAATAATAATAATGATAATAGCAATGATAATAATAATAATGATAATAATGATAATGATAATAATAACGATAATAAATAATATTATAATATAATAATGATCATAAAGATAATAGTTATAATAATGATGATGATGATAATAATGATAATAATAACAATAATAGTAATAATGAAAATAATAATAATAATGATGAATAATAATAATTAAGATAATAGTGATAATAACAATAATAATGATAATAATAATAATAATAATTGATAATGATAATAAATAATGATAATATAATAAATGTAATGATAATAATAGTAATAATAATAATAATGATAATAATAACAATAATAATAATAATAATAATAATAATAATAATAATAATAATAATAATAAAATAATAATAATAATATAATAATAATAATAATAATAAATATATAACAATAATATAATAATAATAATATAATAATAATAATAATAATAATGATAATAATAATAATAATAATATAATGATAATGATAAATAAATATAATGATAATAATAATATATTAATAATAATAATAATAATAATAATAATAATAATAATAATGAATAATAATATAATATATAATAATAATAATAACAATAAATGATAATGATAATGATAGTAATAATGATAATGATAATAATAATGATAATAATAATAATAATCAATAGGATAATGAGAAGAAGAAATTATGTTAACAATAATGGTAATAATTATAACGATAGAAATGATAATGATAATGATAACAAAAATAATAGTGGAATGAGGATTATGATGACGATGATAATAATGATGATATGATATAATGATGATGGTATGATAATAGTGATATTAATGTTAATAACAGGATAATAATGATAATAATAATAATAACAATAGTGATAACAATAATAACGATATTAATAATTATAATATTGATAATGGTAATGATAAAAACGACTCTGATGATAACAATATGAATCATACTATAATAATGATGTGAATAATAATGAAAACAGTGATTGTGATAATGATACCGTATCTATGCGAATGAGTGGAAAGGCAGAAACTCACTTTCCAACGCGATAGACGTGATATAAACCCCCTGAAACTCGCTGTCGGATTATAATGCAGAAGACAAACCCCCTGAGAAAACCCCCTCGATAAATGTCAAAGGCACCTTTCCAATACCCTTTCAAATACTCGGAAGTCTAGCGGAAGATTTCCAGAAACCAGCTGGACTAGACCGGCTTAGCGTGTTGAGTGGGCTTTCGTTTGTGAATGGTGACATAACTCTACGGTTATCTAACGCCAGATTTCACTTACACCGTCGGACCGTAAGACCTCCGTGTATAATCCTGCGCAAAGGATTTTGGAACATTTGATCAAGGCCAGCTATGAACGATGCATTAATGAATGATGGATGGCATTCACAAGGTCGTCATGATGAACACTGAGTTCTTTATTGATCCGACTTATAGTTCATGCCTTGCTACCTACACTGGGCTCTATTTTACTGTTTTACTATTTTCCTGTTCTTTTATATGCCTTTGTCTCCCAATATTACTTGACATCAATTATTCATACTATGTATATGTTCTCCTTTGGTTTTACGACTTCATTCAGGAATTATGCATTTTTCTCTTCCGTGATTGGAAAAATTAACATTATCATTACTATCGTTATCATTATAATTGCTATTTCTATTATTGTTATTATTATATTTTATTTTTTATTATTCTTCATTATTATCATTTATTTTATAATTATTTATCATTTATATTATCATTATCATCATTTTATTATTCATCATTCATATTGTATTAAATTACCATTACTATTATTGTAATATCTACATATATTACAGAAATAAGAAATGAGAAAGAGAGGAAAGAATGAAAAGAAAACGTTTAAAGAAAAATGAAGCCAGGCAAGAAGTCTAACAAGTATCTTAAGACACTGAAATGAAGACTGTAATAGCGAGTGTGAAGAAGGCTGAAGAAGAAAAAGGTATTTGTGTGAATACTTGTTGGTGTGGATGCGGATGTGGATAGAAAAGTTAATGATACGTTAGCAAGCTGGCAATTTTAGTATAATGAGTTGTAATTTTGCATATTTATAGGTAAACAGAGAGAAAGAGATATAAGAGGGAGAGAGAGAGAGAAAGAGAGAGAGAGAAAGAAAGAGAGAGAGAAGAGAGAGAAAGAGAGAGAGAAGAGAGAGGAGAGAGAGAGGAGAGCAGGAGAGAGAGAGAGAGATAGAGAGAGAGAGATAGAGAGAGAGAGAGAGAGAGAGAGAGAGAGAGAGAGAAGATGAGAGAGAGAGATTTAGAAGAGGGGAGGGGGAGAAACTGACAGGAAGACAAAAGTAAATCTAAATATGTGTTTTGTTACTGCGTTAGTTTTTTTATCATAAAACTCAGCAGACCAATTATCCTTTGTTGTTTACTTTGCTTATAAATTATCTAGATATTGCATCAGTTAATTTTGATCAGTATATCTGAAAATACAAAATATTTGTCTTTGACTGCTTTCATGAACCCTATTATTGATGTTGACACGTGTGAAAAACAAAGGACAAAGGGAAACGATTTCAAACACTTTGTATGAGTAATTGTTCGCCGTTTCCATATACCAAATCAAAATGTTTTTCGGACAATTGATTAGTCTCAAATTGCAGATTCAACTTCTATCGCAATTAAGCCGAGCTCCCGATGTTCCTCTTCGAATGGTCATCATTTTCATGCTGTTTAATGCTTGCGTAACGATCACCTGCACGGATATATGCAATGTCAGTAATGTTGGGTTCGGGTACATTCAATACAAAACCATGTACTATTTATTATGAACAATACGCACCTATATAGCCATCGACCCTTGAGGAACGCTCGATAACATTTCAAGCGCAGAGTTACAATGTGTACGATAACCACAAGTGCTGGACGCAAGATGGCGCAAAACTCGCATCACACTTTTTTGCTTTACTCACTCTGGCAAATTACGTAATTTGTCATGACGGCGGAAAGAAAGAAAGCCCAGACCTTTGTTTCACACGCACACACAAACACATGCACACGCGCGCTCCCACGTGCACTTGGCGAACGATCGCGTGTCTCACTCCCCCGGTAACTACATTATTAGCACCAACTTTCTGATACAATATGCATGCTGGGAAGTAGAGTAAAACAATCAAAATGATGAAGCACCTTTATGCGAGACCTTTAAGGCACGGCAGAGGATAACGTAACCAACGCCGACGGCCACGAACACGAAAATAATCCCAAGAAATAAGCCCTTCGATGACCTTGAAATCCAGAACAGCTGGCAAATCCTCACAGCTGGTGAACCCTCACGGCTGGCGAACCCTCACAACTGTTGAACCCTCACAGCTGTTGAAACAGCTGGCAAATCACAGCTCTCACACAGCTGTTGAACCCTCACAGCTCAAACACAGCTGTCACAGCTGGCGAACACGTCCTCACAGCGCCTTTCGTGTCACGGACGTCGCACTCGAAACCGAGAGTCGTGATTTTTATATAACAGTAAGTCGCCCTCAAAGCTAATTGCAAATATGTCAGAGCGTGTAATTTCGTCCTCACCCTCGAGGATGTGTGAGTCGCTCGAACAACACACTGGCTGGTCATGCGGACACAGTCTCTCAATGGTTCTTGTACATACTGTGTCTATGAAGAAGAAAACATAATTTCTGAAACTTTCGTCCAGTACTTGAAGTTATAAAGAAATATATTAGATAATACCGGATTCCTTTTGACTTTAAATTTGTGTAATATCTATACATACATTTTTATATCGATTGGTATCTGGTTATATTATTATTGCTATTATCATTATCATCATCATTATTATTATCTTAGCATTACTATCGTTGATTATTATCATCACTATTATCATTATTGTCATCATTATCCTCATTATCATTATCATTACTACTATCATTATTATCATCAATATAATCATTATTATCAATTTTATTAAATATCATTGTCATCATTACTAATAATATTGTCATTACTATTATTATCATTATTATGATTCTCATCATCATTACCATCATCATCATTACGTTTATCTTTATTATTGTTTTTATCATCATTATCATTATTTTCATCATTATCATCATCACCAT
>NW_020871104.1:415922-423422 GCF_003789085.1 Penaeus vannamei
TTCTAAATATAGCGAAAAGGATAAAGATATTTTTAGTAACAGTCATGATGATGATGAGGATAAGGAGAAGGAGGAGGAGTATGGTGATGATGATCATCATCATCATCATCATGATAATGATAATGATTATAATGATAATAATAACAACAATAATAATGCTAGCAATATTATTATTAATAATAATAATGATAATAATAATAATAATAATAATAATAATAATAATAGTAATAATAATAATAGTTATATTAATGATACTGATATATAAAATAACAATGATAATGATAATGAAAATAATACCACTTTTGATAATGATTATAACACAAATAATAGTGATAATAATAATAATGATAATAACTTAAAACAAATGATAATAATGATAATGAAAATATGAATAACAATCAAGGTAATGATAGTATTTATCATTATCATTATTGGTCCTCATGATAATGAGAGTAATAATGCAAATGATAATGATGATAATAATAGTAACAACAATGAAAATAATGATAATAACAAGGGTAATGATAATAATCACAATGATAAAAATGATGATAATAATAATAGTGATAATAATGATAAAAATATGATGATAATATAATAGTTAATAATAATAGTAATAATAATAATAATAATAATAATAATAATAATAATAATAATAATAATAATAATAATAATGATAACTACAATGATAATGATAATAATAATAATAATGATAATATCAATAATGATAATAATAATAATAACAATGATAATAATATTAATAGCAATGACAATAATAATAATGATAATATCGACGATGATGAAGATGATAACAATAATAACGATGATAATGATAAGGATAAAAACAATAATGATAATAATGATAATGATACTAATGTTCATGGAAATGATACGATGGTAATGATAATAATAATGATGATAATAATGACAGCAATGGTGATGATGACAATAACAGTAATATTAAGAATAATGATGATGGAAATAATGATAGTAATAACAATAATAATAATAATAATGATGATGATAATGATAATGATAGTAATGATAATAATATCAATGATAATAATGATAATAATAACAATAATGATGACAATAACAATAATACTGATAATAATGAATGTTATAACGATGATGGTAAAAAAGTAATGACAATGATAATAGAAATAATGATAGTAATGAAAATAATGATAATGATGACAATAATGCTGATCTTATCAATAATGATAATGTAAGTAATAATGATAATAATCATGATAATGAAAAGAATGATAACAATGATAATAGTAACAAAAACAATTATGGTTATCATTACTACTTTTATCATCTTTATTATTTCAATTATGATAGCTATAAGAATACCGATAAAGGTGTATGTTTGTATGTCTTTGAAGTGCGTATCTTTATACATGTCTATATGTATAAAACTGTAACAGCGTTTGTATCTTACTTTACAAATGGATATATCTGTTCGTCGGTGTTTGCATGCATTTAAATTTCGTTTTCTGTGTTTGTTCCTTTTCTACTGATGTATCTATCTTATTCTTTATCTTTATTTTATTATCTTGTGTATTTGTCGATCTGTCATCATTATCTGGATTTTTTTTTCAGGCATTCCTATACTGGAGGATAATCATAGGTGTATGTCTAAGTGCGTCTGACTACATATCAATAATATACAGTTTATAGATCTATTTTCGGTCAGCATCTGATTCCCACTTCCGGAATTTATTGATGCATCATAAGGCTTATAAAATTTCCAAAGATCATACTGCCTTATTAGATTCCGTAATTAATGAGAGGAAGCGTGGAAATTATATTTATATTGCTAACATTAAGGTGTTTATGGGTTTGTTTCTTTTCTACTTATGTATCTATCTTATTTCTATCTTTACTTGGTCATCGTGTTTGTGTGCTTGTTTCTTTTCCACTTATGTATCTATCTTATTTTTATATTTACTTGGTTATCTTGTGTATTTGTTTACGTGTTATCATTATCTGGATTTTTCAAGTATTCCTACATTAGAGGGTAATTCATATTGCTAACATAACTGGAGAATAATTCATATTGCTAACATAACTGGAGGGTAATTCATATTGCTGAAATTGATAGTGACACATATGGGTGATAATTTTACGGAAGGTGAAGATAGTGATAATGATATGGTACTTCTACTAATACTGATGGCGATGATAATGACGTTGACATGTGATGATTATATCAACAGTAATAAATAACAATAATTGTAATGATAGTAATAATGATAATGATAATGACAATAATAATAATAATGAAAGCAATAACAATCATATTATTACTACTACTAGTAATAGTAGTGATGATGAGGATGAATATTGTTATTATCCATATCATTATCATTATTATCATTATCATTATCAGTATTATCATTATTATTATTATCATTACTATTATTACTATTGTTGTTGTTGTTGTTATCATTATTATTATCATTATTATCACAAAAATAAAAATGATGAAAATGATAATGGTACAAAAAGTAATGATAGCAATGCTAATAATAGTAACAGGAATGATAATAATAATAATAATAATAATAATAATAATAATAATAATAATAATAATAATAATAATAATAATAATAATAATAATAAATAACAATAATGATAATAATAATAATAATAATAATATAACTATAATAATGATAATAATAATGATAACAATAATGATAATGATGATAATAAGGATAACAATAACAGTAATGATGATGATAAAAGTAATGATAACAATAGTGATAACAATAATGATAATGATAAAAATGACAATAATAACAATAATAATAATAATAATAATAATAATAATAATAATAATAATAATAATAATAATAATAATATAAATAATTAATAATAATAATAATAATAATAAGAATATAATAATGATAATATAATAATATAATAATAACAATGATAATAATGATAATCAATAATAATAATAATAATAATAATAATAATAATAATAATAATAATAATAATAATAATAATAATAATAATAATAATAATAAAATAATAATAATAATATATAATAATAATAATAATAATAATAATAATAATATATATAATATAATAATAATAATAATAATAATAATAATAAATAATAATAATAATAATAATAATAATAATAATAATAATAGATAATAATAATAATAATATAATAATGATAATAATAAAATAATATAATAATAATAATAATAATAATAATAATATAATAATATATAATAATAATAATAATAATAATATAATATAATAAATAATAATAATAATAATAATAATAATAATAATAATAATAATAATAATAATAATAATAATAATAATAATAATAATAATAATAATGATAATAATAATAATAATGATAATGATAATAGTAATAATAATGATAATGATATATAATAATAATGATAATGATAATAATAACAATAATTATATAATAATAATAAATAATAATAATGATAATAATAATAATAATAAATAATAATAATAATAATAATAATAATAATAATAATATAATAATGAAATAATAATAATAATAACAATAATTATGATGATAATAATAATCATTTAATAATAATCATCAGCATCATCAAAATCATGATTTTGATAATAAGGATACTAAAAATAATAGTAGAAATGATGATGATGATGACAAGAATGATAATGCTGATGATAATAAAAATGATGATAATAATAATAATAATAATAATAATAATAATAATAATAATAATAATAATAATAATAATAATAATAATAATAATAATAATAATAATAATAATAATAATAATAATGATAATGATAATAATAATAACAATAATAATGATAATATAATATGATAATAACAATAATAATGATAATGATGATAATGATAGTAATTAATAATAGTAATAATAATAATAATAATAATAATAATAATAAAAAATATAATAATAATAATAATATAATAATATAATAATAATAATAATAATAATAATAATAATAATAATAATAATAATAATAATATTAATAATAATCAAAATCATGATTTTGATAATAAGGATAATAGTAGAAATGATGATGATGATGATAAAAATGATGACGATAATGATAATGATAAAAATGATAATAATAATAGTAATAAGGATAATAATGATATATAACAACAACAAAAATAATAATAATGATAATAATTACATGAATAATAATAATGATGATGATAACTACTAATGATATCAATCAGAAGAAGCACAACACCATAACCAATAACAACGATAATGACCTAAGACCAAGCCCCCCCCCTCCCCCCCCCCCCCCCCCCTCGCCCGCCCGGCCCCCGTCAGCGCCCGGCCGGAGAACATCCTCATTTGGCCGCAGGAGCAGCCACGCCTCACACTCGCCCTCGCTAATCATTCATGAAGAGTGAGGCACGTTATGGCACGAATATTGAGTGCCGTGAAATATGCAGGTCCGAGGCAGGCAGTGAGGCGACGGGGGATGGATTGGTATTGAGCGGGTGTGTTCCCCTGTGACCTATGTGGGTCACCGACGCAAAGCAGGATGACCTCGCATGACAGCTGCCTTCGAGATGTTACGGGGAAGTGCAGTCGAGCCTTTGATTTATGTAGGGCTTAATGTCTGCTGTGTTTTTGTTTGTTTTTTATTTATGCCTTTGTTTTAGTGTGTTTCTTATTGTCTTTCTCAGGATCTCTTGAGAGAACACGCAGATATTCTCACATTGTGCTCAACCACAATGCAAATATATCAGTATGCGCTGGTCATCACCCATACACGTTAACGAATATATAACACCGTCAAATACCTTTTCTCGAGTTCGGGATATCCAGAACAACACCGTTACGTAATATATAATTCCAACTTCCTCGCTTCCAAAATGATATATAGCAAATCTCGACCTTCACACTCATCCCGCGGACATTGAAGGAATGCGTAGATGGACAGTGTGGATGAGACCCTGAAAAAAAATGGATATAGAAATCGCAACCGTCATAATCAGGTCCACAGACACCCCTATTCCGGTTTTGAAATGCGTCGACAGTGTGGATAAGTCCCTGAAAATAATGGATATAGAAATCTCGACCTTCACAATCGTTCCACAGACATCCAGATTCCGATTTCGAAGGAATGCGTAGATAGACAGTGTGGATGAGACCCTGAAAAAAATGGATATAGAAATCTCGACCGTCAGAAATGCCAGACGACGTGGTCCCTATCCAGACGATAAATTGATATAGAAATCTCGACGTTCCACAGACATCCAGATAAGAAATTTAGTGTGGATGAGTCCTGAAAAAAAAGAATATAGAAATCCCGTGACAGGATTTCGAAGGAATGCGTAGATAGACAGATGAAAAAATGGATATAGAAATCTCGACCGTCATAATCAGGTCCACAGACACCCCTATCCCGATTTTGAAAGAATACGTAGATAGTGTGGGGAAGTCCCTGAAAGAAAAGCATATAGAAATCTCGACCGTCATAAACAGGGCCACAAACATCCCAATTCTGATTTCGAAGGAATGCGTAGATAGACAGTGTGGACGAGACCCTGAAAAAAATGGATATAGAAATCTCGACCGTCATAATCAGGTCCACAGACACCCCTATCCCGATTTTGAAAGAATACGTAGATAGTGTGGGGAAGTCCCTGAAAGAAAAGCATATAGAAATCTCGACCGTCATATGATTTCGAAGGAATGCGTAGATAGACAGTGTGGACGAGACGCTGAAAAATGGATGTGTGTGTGTGTGTGTATACGCGACCATAACATCACGCAACACTTTCATTCTTTTGGTGATGTGGCGATCTGGCGAATTATGATGGCTTATCTGTGAACTAATACTCGAAGATGGATGTGTATTATTTTGAGATAAAAAAGAGATGAAAATATACCTCGAAATCTGCACGAAGGAATGGTGTTCTAACTGACAACGCATTTTGTATGACATTGGATTCTTTATATGGAATGTAAATGAATGTCGGTAAGTAGAAAGGTATAATCTTAAGGGACCTTGCATTGCCGATAGCAGTTACTAAAATGCGTGTTTCTAATTGAAAAAGAAAAAAAATGGAATATTATTATTGTTATTATCATTATTATTGTTATCATTATTATTATGATTACTATCATCTTTACTATTTTTTATTATCATTATGATTATAATTATCATTATTATTATTATTATTATTACATTATTATTATTATTATTATTATTATTATTATTATTATTATTATTATTATTATTATTATTATTATTATTATTATTATTATTATTATTATTATTATCATTATTATTATTTATTATTATTTATTATTATTATTATTATTATTATTATTATTATTATTATTATCATTATTATTATTATTATCATTATCATTATCATTATCATTATCATTATCATTATCATTATCATTATCATTATCATTATCATTATTATTATTATTATTATCATTATCATTATCATTATCATTATTATTATTATTATTATTATTATCATTATTATTATTATTATTATTATCATTATTATTATTATTATTATTATTATCATTATTATTATTATTATTATTATTATTATTATTATTATTATTAGCATTATTAGCATTATTAGCATTAGCATTACTATTATTATTATCATCATTATCATCATTATTACTATTGTTATTATTACTATTATTGTTATTATCATTATCATTATTATTATCATCATTATCATGATTATTATTAATATCATCATTGGTATTATTGCTGTTATCATTTTTGCTATAATCATTTGTATTATCATTGTTATCATTATTATCATTTTCATCATTACTGCCATAATCATTATCATCCTTATATCGCTATTATCATCATCATAATCATTTTTCATAACATTTTCTTATCTCTCATTGTCATCATTATCCTTATCATTACTATCATTGTTATGATCTTATCATTATTATTATAACTATTATTGTCATTATTATATGCATGATTTTATCATTATCATTCATATTAATAGTAATTTTTATCATCATTATCATTATTATCATTTTCATCATTATTATTGCCATTATTATTTTCATCCTCATTATTATCATTATTGTAATTATCATTGTTATTATCATAATCATTACTTAATATTATTATCATTATTATTGTTATCATTATTACCATAATCATTGCTATTATCATTATTATGATAATTATTATTGCAATTATCATTATTGTTATCACTTAACTATTATCATTACTATCATCATTATTATCATTATCATATTCATCTTCATCATCATGTTTATTATCATTACTATTATCAACATAGTACTAGCATTTTATTATTATTGGTATTGTCATTATTGTTATCATCATTATCATTGTGGTTATTACAATTGCTTATATTATTACTATTATTGCTTTCATTATTATTATCATTATCATTATTCATATTAACATCGTTATTATTATCATCATTCTTATTAACATCATCATCATTAT
>NW_020871104.1:473422-478422 GCF_003789085.1 Penaeus vannamei
TTATTATTATTATTATTATTATTATTACTACTACTATTATTATATTATTATTATTATTATTATTATATTATATTATTATTATTATTATTATTATTATTATTATTATTACTAATATGAAATTAATAGTAATAATAAAACTAATAATAAAATAATAACAATAATAATAATAATATAATAATAATAATATAATAATAATAATAATAATGATATAATAATATAATAATAATAATAATAATAATAATTAATAATATATATTATTAATATTATTATTATATTATTATTATAAATAATGAAACGAGAAAGGATGACAATAAGATAAAAAATGACAGCAATCATAATTGTGATAATGGCAATAATAATGATAATGAAAGTTACAATTACCATTGTTATTTCTATCATTATTGTTATCATTATCATCATTATAATTTCCATTATGATTTTTATTATTACTATCATTATCATCAACATTGTCATTATGACAATTACCATATCATTATCACATTATTACTACCACCACTACTACTCCTAGAGTTATTATCACTAAAATTATCATCATTATTTTCATCAGAATCATTATTGTCATGGGTGTCTATCATTATGGTTATCATGAGCTACTATTATCATTGTTATTGTCATTATCATCCTCATCATTGTTATCATTATTATTATTTTCATCATTACTACTATCATTATCAGTATTGTTATAATAATTATTATCGATATTATCATTATCATCAATCATTATCATCCATGTTCATATCCTTCATTATTATTATCATTATAAAATAATATTATTATCATTATTCTAATAATTTATATAATTATCATTATCATCCCTCGTGGCAGTATTAGTGGCTGTGCTTGTTCTTGTTGTATCATCATCATTATCTTTATTATCACTATTATTATCACTATTACCATTATCATTATCATTATCACAATTCTTATTATTATCATGAATATCATTATTATCACCATAACAATGATATTAATGATGGAGCTAAAAAAATCATAATAAATATCAATATTATCCTCATCGTCATTATTATGAGAGTAATAATAGCGATGATGACAGTAGGCATTGAAACAACAAAAGTAATGAATATATTGATGATGCGATGATAATAATAATGATAATAATAATAATAATAATATAAATAATAATAATATAATAATAATAATAATAATATAATATAATAATAATAATAATAATAATATAATAATAATAATGATATAATAATAATAATAATATAATGATTATATAATAATAATAATAATAATATAATAATAATAATAATAATAATAATAATAATAATAATAATAATAATAATAATAATAATAATATAATATAATATAATAATAATAATAATAATAATAATAATAATAATATAATAATAAATAATAATAATAATAATAATAATTAATAATGATAATAGTAATAATGATTATAACAATAATAATAACAATGACATAATTATAACAATAAACATTAATAACATTAATTAATAGCAATGAAGACAATAATAATAATAATAATAATAATAATAATAATAATAATAATAATAATAATAATAATAATAATAATAATAATAATAATAATAATAATAATAATAATAATAATAATAATAATAGCAACACAATAATAAGGGTACTTATATCAATGGCAATAATAATGATAGTGATGATGATGTTGACTATAATAATGATAACGATAATATAATGGTAATGATACCGATAATAATAATAATTATAATAATGACAATATCCACAGTAATAATAATGATAATGATAATAATGGCAATGATGATGAAAATAATGAAAATGATGATTATGATGATGATAATGATAATATCAACAACCATAAAAACAATAATAAGAACAATAACAATAATAATAACCATCATAATGATAATGGTAATAACAATAACAACATCATGACAATAACAATAAAAGCAACAATATTATAATAACAATAACCAATGTTGTTGATGATAATGTCAGTGACATGATAATGATAATAATAATAATAATCTCATTATCAATAAGGATAAGCCTGTAATGATGATCATAATGACTTATCACGATGTTGATAATAATTAAGAAAATCATAATTACTCGTGAAAGTTATTGTATGACATATTGATGGTTGTAATAAAAAAAATTTATTATGATTTTCACTATCATTATCTTTACCATTATAATTACCAGTGTTACTGCTCTTACCACTTGATATTACCATTACATTTCATTATCATCATTATTGTCGCTATTATGTAAGTTCACTGGTATTGGCATTATCATTATCATATTTTTTTATCATTGTTGTTTTTGCTACCGTTATTATTACTAATATGTTGTTTTCATTATCGTTATTATTCTTTTAGTCATTACTATTATCATCATCAATATCATATCAATAGCATTATTATTGTGTATCATTATATCATTATTATTGGTACTGTCATGGATGTCATTACTATTGTTATTTATATTCTTCTTATCATGCTATTATCATTATCTTTATTATCATTACCATTATTATTACTATTATTTTCATTATTTTTATTATTATCATTATTAAAATATTATCATTATCATCATAACTATTATCACAATTATCATTATCATTATTATCAATCATCATTATCATTCTCCTTCTTGTTATCATGATCAATAGAATCATTCTCATTATTGTTTTCATGATCATTATTAGTAGTAGTACTATCATTAGTATGACCATTATCATCAGTATCATTATCATCAGTATTATTATTGTTATCATCTTTATCATTATAGTTGTTGTTACCATTATCATTATTATCATTATTTCTTGTTATCACTGGTATTATTATCAATATAATCATTATTTTAGTAGCAGTATTACTGCCATGACTGTTATTACTACTACTACTATCGTCATCAATAGTATTATTCTTATCATTATTTTCCTAATGATTATATTTATGATTACTTTCATCAGTAACATAACCATCATAACTGATATCCTTAATGCTATTGTAATCATTATCATTATCATCTTTACCATAGTCATTATTTTCGCAATTATTACGATCGATATCATTATCAACAATATCAATATTATCCTTTTTTTCTTCTTGTTACTGTTGGCTTTACCACTTTCATTGAAGAAAATCACTACAACATTCATTCACTCCTTAATCAAACCCCCCCCCCCGCCAAGCCCAGAGACAAGGAAGTGTAGTAATACTCTCAACATCACCGATATTTTGCTACAATCCACTTATTCACTTCCACACGGACCCCTTGACACAGAATCCTGACACAAATTCTTGACACGTGACGCTCAGGTCACTGGCATAAGCGTGCATCGTGAGAGGCTCGATCTCAGCTGCTCGGAAGGAAATGCAGCTCCACGGCCTGCCTTTCCGGGTGTCCGCGGTCATGCATAATCATTAGTGATAATTGCATAACAACGCGTGTTCCCCAAGACACAGCTCACGCCATCGATCCGTATTATAATTTGTTTCATTATGTATAATCTTCACACTTATTTCACCCACGTGTAAATGGACAGCAAGGTTTTGGCGTTTGAGTTCCTGAGGTCCCGTGAGATTCGTTAATTTGTTGATTACAAGAAAAGTTTTGTATTTGTTTATAAATTCGGCATTTCGAAAACAACACACAATATGATACGTAATAATTTATCTTTCCATCGAGAGACACTTCAGTCGCATAACCTGTTCGTCCTTTTCACTCTGTTTGTTTGTTTTCGGTTAACACGACAACGCTCTTGTTATTTCTAGCGCATGGGATATATACATTGATATATATCTGTCACCAAATTCATTCGGGAAAATGAAATTATTCACATTCACCGGAGACAACGAACTTCAAAGGAATTCGAGACAATACCAGCACACTGAAGACCTCTTTGTAACTACTTTCCGCTCACAGAAACACGCTGCCGTTTACCCGCCGAGGGAGTTAGCGTGAATGAGTCTTTTCCGTATCCAGCGCTCGACCTTCGGCAACCTCACTCCCCTCACGTTGATCACAGAAAACGGAGAGGAAAGTTAACATTTACAGAAAACGGGGATATTGGAATCGGATGAAAACAGATCGAAATCGAGGTTATTCTGAATGTTTAGTGTATGTGCATGCTGTGGCGTCTGTTGATTGACTCTGAGGTGAAGCATCAAACGACGTAAATCATTGATAGTTATAAAATTGTAATGGCCCCTCGAGTCACGGGTGAACGAACGACTCTTACCAATGAATTCATATTAATTATTCATTAGCTTGACCCACATTCTTTTTTCCTCAATCACCTTGACATGTTTACTCATGTCTCACTCATCTTCCATACTCAAACACGGGAATTCACAGTTGCCAAAGCATTCATGCTGACTTACACAGGAAGACATGCTCATTTGATACCTCATCTTAAGAACATGTGATAGCTTTGTATTTCCCTTTGCAATATAATACTCAACTATTTTCTAAGGACGTGAATCATTACTGGCTAATCTGGCTGAAAGGGAGTACGGAAAAAAAAACTCATACTTTAATTATACATTTTCGTGCTCAAGTTTTGCATTTGAACTTTTTGGGTTCAGAAAACGGCCAAGTCTTAACTCTATAATTCAAATCCTTCGAGTTCGAAAGGTCAATCTGTCCTCTATTAAAAGAGTCCAGCTGTAATTGCATTTTCTGTCTGCCGAAGAGCGGAAAAATACGAAAAAGAAAGGACTGGTTTGATTTTTTGTATTTATCTGTTTGCATTGTGAAAACTCCTGCCGTCAGTGTTCTTGTGTAATTCGTTAAAGGCTGGAAGAACGTGAATAAGGGGAAAAGAAAGAGAAAAAAGGAGAGGCAGAAAACATCGAAGTATATGTTGTCTCTCTCTCTCTCTATCTATCTCTATCTCTATCTTTCTTCTCTCTATCTCCTCTCCTCTCTCCTCTCCTCTCCTCTCCTCTCCCTCTCCCTCTCCTCTCCCTCTCCTCTCTCTCTCCTCT
>NW_020871104.1:483422-485922 GCF_003789085.1 Penaeus vannamei
TACGGAAATTGGATAGCAAGTTAATCTATAAGGGCATGAGAGAGAGAGAAAGAGAGAAAGGAAGAAAAAAAGAAAGAAGAAGAGAGGGGGAGAGGGGAGAGAGAAGAAAAAAAGAAAGAGAGGGGAGAAGAGGAGAGAGAGAAAGAAAGAAGAAGGAAATAAAGAAAGAGAGAGAGAAAAGAAGAAGCAAAGAAGAGGAGAGAGAAAAGAGAACGAAGAAAGAAAGAGAGGGGAGAGGAGAGGTGTTGGTGGGTAAAGGCACTAAGCCAAGACGATTCATTAACACGACCGCAAATATCTAATCACACATTAGACGAATAGAAGAAGAAGAAAGGAAAAGAAGAAAGAAATCAGAAACACAATTGTAAGAATCTTTTTTTCACCTATAATGTTAATGACTTTTTACAGGAAACAAGATTTTTAAGATAATTAAACGCACACGCAAATATTTAATCACGCACGTTCGACGATAAATTTTACGGATGAAAAGATTTAACTAATATCTAGTAGATCTCCAAAATCATTATTGATTGTTGAACAGGTAAAGCAAATTAGCGAACACTGAAACAGGTATTTTTATTCAACCACTAGTTGGTGATCAGTTAATTCGCCGGAAAACTGTCTATTAATATTAGATGTACCTTCGGATATCATTTTGCTCGCAGTAAAAAATAGACTAATATATGTGTCTATATAATTACGCACACACACACAGATAGACAGACACACACAGATAGACAGCCACACACACAGATAGACACACCACACAGATAGACACACACAACACACACACACACACACACACACACACACACACACACACACACACACACACACACACCACACACACACACACACACACACACACACACACACACACACAGACACACACACACACACACACACACAGATAGACACACACACACAGATAGACACACACAATACACAGACACACAACACACACACAGATAGAACAGACAGACAAAAAGAAGAACACGGTAGCAAGACAGCCAGACACTCCACATCACTCTTCCTCCCCCCCCACCCCTCCCCGCCCTCCCCCCCTCCCCACCCCCGTCCCCCCCCCGCCCCCTTCCCGTCCCCCCCCCCCCCTCACCCCGCCCCGTCCACCCCTCGCCCCCCCCTCCACCCCCGTCAGCGCCCGTCCCACCCCCTCCCCCCTTCCCCCTCCAAGTCAGCCCCCGTCCCTCCCCCTCCCCCTCCACCCTCGCCCCGTCCTCCCACGTCTCCGCCCCCCTTCACGCCCAAGCACCCCCTCCGGCCCTCCCCGTCCCACCCCCTCCATTCGAACCAGGAACAGGTGGAGGCGACGCAGCGGGTCTCAATTTGTCAACTTTAAGATCTCGTCCCACAAGCCCGGTTTCCCTTCTGTATTTCAAGAGGAGACAAGATTTGAATAAATGCTTTTTTTTTGTTTTGTTTTTTGTGTCTGTTGCTGTTTGTTGTTGACGTTGTTTGTGATTTATTTTTCATATTCTTAGGAGTGTGTTTTTTGTTTTGTTTTTTGTTTTTGTTATATTGTTTTATGTCATGGTTTCCATTATGTTTTTCTCCTTTATCATCTAATTTCATTTTATTCAACACCTATTCCCTTTTCCCACATCTTTAGTTAATCGAATCTTATTCCATCTATCGCAACTTTCCTTTCATCTCCTCTTTATCACTTCTCTTTCACCCTAAAGACAAGTCTAGCATTTACAGTGGATTAAAAAAAAAAAAAAGAAAAAAAAAGTCTCTTCGACATTAATTTACATCATGAGGATAATGAGGTTAATTAACGACAAGGATTTTAGAGAGAGAAGGAAAGCGTAAATTAAGAAAGACGTAAACAGGATGGAATCAGTGATAAAGATGGGAGTAAAAGGATGATGTAAAGAAGAAGCAAAGAGAAATGGTATTAGTGAGGATGAGAAAATGATACTGATGATGGAGAGATAATGATTATGATAATGACGATAAAGATTGTGATGGAATAACTTTTGATAATGATGATATGATAAAACAAAAATAGTAATGATAATAACAATAATAATGATAATAGTATTGCAATATGTGCAGATTAATGGTGAAAAAAATAATAATATAATTATGATGGTGACATTATCATCATAAAACAAGTAATAACGATGATAACTATAATGATGACGACGACGCTGATAATCATATTATCAATAACAATATAAATGAAAAAGATAATTTCCAACAACACCAGTAATGATAACTTTGATATAACTTATCTTATTGAAGATAATAAATTAATTAATAGCAATATTATTATCTTCATTACAGTTACAAATACATTTCTGATATTACTTATTTTCTGCATTACTCTGGTCATTATCATTATTTTAATCCATTATATTTGAAAACAACATCCAGATCTCAATCTACATTAAAAAAATGGATATATTACGAATATTCATCACAGAATACAACCACAATATCCAACCGTAAACATTAGATATTATATCCAACTCTC
>NW_020871104.1:539065-541229 GCF_003789085.1 Penaeus vannamei
GTATTGTATATATATATATATATATATATATATATAATATATATAATATATATATAATATATATATACCCATCACCTATTGTTCTATTTTGAATTTCATCACTCGCATTATTATAATGCGGTGTTATGGTACCTGGAATATATTCCATGTGACGGCTGACTTGAAGTTATTCATTTATCATTATCATTATTATTATTATCATCATTCTCCTTCGAGACAAATTCACAGTCAAGTAGTTTGACCGGCATTTTATACACATTTATAACTGGAGGCGGTTAGAAATATTTTAACCAAGAGGTCCCGTCATAAAACAGGAATGAACAAGGATAACAAACAGGAATAGACAAATTTTTAATCTTAAAATAGTTCACCGTCAAAAATGCACCAGACTATTTCATTCGGAAATAAACAGGAATAAACGATTGTTTTTATCCTCAAATATCTTACCGTCAAAAAATGCACCAGACAATTTCATTCGGAAATAAACAGAAATAAACAATTATTCATCTTCAAATATCTTACCGTCAAAAAATGCACCACAGACTATTTCATTCGGAAAAGTCCATGTCTTCAGTAAAAATCCGTTTAATGGCCGCTTGATGTCGAAAATCTTCACTCTTAACTTTTGTCCGTTCAGAAGTCGACTCAAGCTCACTGTCATAGGATTGCCCATCTTCCTCCGTCTTCTCCGAAGAGCTTGGATGACAGCTTCCATTGCAGTTTCATGACGTCCTTGCAATGCAATCCATGAAAGAGGTGGACAACCGTATTGAACAGTGGAGTGGCTCTGGTTCGGGAGTTTAACTTATTACTCTTGATGAATGTTCACTGCAAATCCTTTCGAAAGTGTACAGGAAAATGTAGTGTTCCTGAACAGCAGTAAAGAGACCCTCACTGCAAATGCTTAAACTGGCAGATGGTTACTTTATTATTATCATTATTATTATTATTTTAGCTTGTGTGTGATCAAACCCTCATAACTAAATATTCAAGATATCTAAGTACCTCTAGAAATGGTACAGTTCATAAAACCTGTGGTACTGTCATTTTGTTCACCGGAGCAGGCTGAGAGCCTCAGGAGATGAAAAGAGATATCTACTTTTTACCACAGTGATATATATACATATGTATACATAAATGTGTGCGTGTGTATATATGGATAGAAATACATCTATCTATCTATCTACACACACACACACACACACACACACATACACACACACACACACACATATATATATATTATTATATAATATATATATATATATATATATATATATATATATATATATTGTGTGTGTGTGTATATATATATATGTGTGTGTGTGTGTGTGTGTGTGTGTGTAGATAGATAGATGTACATGTGTGTGTGTGTGTGAATGGAAAAAAAACCATGTTGATATAATGGTAGAAAACCACGATTTCAATAAATCTATTTTCTGCATTGTACGTTTTCCAACACAAAATATATATACATGTATGTGTGTGTGTATATGTACATAAATATAAATGTGAATATTAATATCGTTTACAAATTCATGGTCCTCTTCCCGCACAATCTTTTTCCACCAATATTTTCTTTTCCACAACATTGGTTTAATCCACAGAGATTTGGACCGTTCAAAATATTTAAATTGAATCGTAGACTTTATGTAAGTGGACTGAACACTCTCTTTCTAAATCACTTTGATTACCTTACAGTTAAGTGATAATCGAATTTTAGTGAAAAGATTTTTCTTTCGTACTTCTTTTGTTTTTTTTTTATGGCGCGGGAGGGAGAGAGAGAGAGAGAGAGAGAGAGAGAGAGAGAGAGAGAGAGAGAGAGAGAGAGAGAGAGAGAGAAGAGAGAGAGAGAGAGAGAGAGAGAAGAGAGAGAGAGAGAGAATCGAACATTCACATCGTATTTATTTTCATTTTTATTTCATTTCTATCTTTATATTTGTTTTTATTTTTTTTTTTTCTTTTGGAGGGATATAAGATTTATTTCGAAGATGACTTAGATTGCAAAAAAGACAATTCAGTTATTTAATTATTAAAACATTAAACACACGTACACTAGATAATCAAGTAACTTAATTATGAACAACAATTAATCCAAACGTTTTCAGAATAGGTCTCGAAAGAAAAAGGGAGGAGAGGGAGAGAGAGAGAGAGAGAGAGAGGA
>NW_020871104.1:555550-557284 GCF_003789085.1 Penaeus vannamei
TTCTCTTTTTCCTCCTTCCTTTTCTTCTCTTTCTCCTCCTCTTTCATATTCTCCTTCTACTTTTTTCTTTTTCCTTCTTCTCTTATTCCTCTTTCTCTTCTTCGTCTTCTTCTCCTCCTCCTCCTGCTTCCCCCCCCCTTCTTCGCCATCGCTTTGCTCCTATTTCAATTTCTCCTCCAATTCCTCTTCCTCCTCTTTATCAATTTCATCTTCCACTTTCTCTACCTGCCTTTTCCTCCAACTTTTCCTCGTGCTTCTTCATTCTTACTTTTCTTCCTCTTCTTCTCTTCCTCCTCCCCCCCCTTCTCTTTGTTCCTCTTTCTTGTTCTTTGCTTTCTTCTCCTCTTTTTCTTCTATATATTCTTCTCCTGTCTCTTCGTCTTTATCTTTTTCTTTACTTCTCCTCCTCTTCTTTTTTCTTCCTCCTCCTCTTTTTCCACCTCCTCCTTCTCTTTCTCCTCCTCCTCTTTCACCTTCTCCTCCTTTTCCTCCTCTTCCTCCTCCTCCTTTTCTTTCTCCTTCTCTTTTTCCACCTCCTTTCTCTCCTCTCCTCTTCTCCACTCTTTTCCTCCTCTTCCACCTCTTCCTCTTCCCCTTCCTCCACCTTTTCCTTCATTTTCTCCTCCTTCTCCTCCTCTTCTTCCTTTCCTCCTCCCTCTCCTCTGTGGGACACACTCCCTTTAACGTCCTCAGCGGTGCCAAGACCCGGCCTTTGGCACTGTGTCCGGAATTACAAATGATCCTGGACTCTAGACTGCCTGTGTGGCACTGGGGGGAGGGGGTCAACGGGGGAGAGAGGGAGGGAGGTGGTGTGTATGTATGTTGGGGGAAGGTCTCTGTGTCTGTGCCTGTGGTGAGTGTAAAAGAATGTGTGTTGTGTGTGTGTGTGTGTGTGGTGTGTGTGTGTGTGTGTGTGTGTGTGTGTTGTGTGTGTGTGTGTGTGTGTTGTGGTGTGTGTGTGTGCTTTGTGAGAGAGAGGAGAGAGAGAGAAAGAAAGAGTGTGTTTAGGTGAAAGAGTTTAAGAATTGTGTGTTTGAGTGTAAGGATGGGTGTGTGTCTGTGTGAGATTTTCATGATCCTGATACAAAAAAAAATAATAAATAATACAGTGAGCTATGACAGGAATTACGATAACTATAAAAGAAAGATGAAATTATTGTAACTATGATAATAGCAGAATATACGATACGAAATTATAATAACTATAAATAATAATGATGATTAACAATAATAACCATGATACTACTGGTTTACCAATAGTGGTAGGGACAATGGAATGATAATAAAGCAAAAGTGACTGTATCAATAACATCAGGGTCATGTGACCGCTTGCATCATTGGGCGATTGCCGAGAGCATCAATTTAATAATAAGTAAAACGGACCTACACACTAAATACCAGTCTGTTTGTCAAAATTACAATGCTCGGCTCTCTTCTTCATCTCTCTCCTTCCCTCCTTACCTCCCTCTTCCTTTCATCCCTTTCCTTCCCTCTCCTTCCTCCTCTCTTTTTTTTTTTCTATTTCCTCCTCCCTGCCATCTCTCCCTTCTTTTCCTCCCTCGCCTCCTTCTCCCTCTGCCCTCCATCCTACTCTCCCTTCTTTCCTCCATCCCTGTTCCGTCCTCTCCTTCCTCCCGCCCTAAATATCCTTCTCCCCCTATATCCTCTCCGCCACCTCCAATCCTCCAATTGTTGTTATAAACCTATTCCTTAACCCTTCCCCGTCCTCCGCCC
>NW_020871105.1:0-2500 GCF_003789085.1 Penaeus vannamei
TTAAGGGAAAGAGAGAAATGGGGAGGGGACCAAAGTTTTTGAAAAAAGGGGAGGAAAGGGAAAAGGAAAGGGGAATAAGAAAGGATGGGGATGAAACTAAATTTTAAAGGAAAGAAAAAGTTATAGAGAGAAAGGAAATGAAAGGGAGAATATAGGAAAGGATACAAGGGAAGAAAACAAGGGAAGGGAGGAAAAGAAAAAAGAAGAAGATGAAGGAGAAAAATGGAAAAGAGAAAAACGAGCAAAATAAAGGGAGAAAAAAAAGAAGATGGAGACGAGGAGGAGTAAGAGGAAGAGAGATGAAGAAGAAACGAAGAAGAAAGAAAGGAGATGTTGGAGAAAGAAAGAGGGAGATGAGAAGATTACAAGGAAAGAGAAATGAGGGAGAGAAGAGAAGGAGAAAGGGATGAATGAGAAGTTAAAGGGCGAGATTAATATAGGTTTTAAAAATACACAAAGATAAATATAAAGACAAAGATAGATAAGAAGATGCATAAAGATAAAGGGAGAGATAAAGGTATGTAAAAGATGTATAAAGATAAAGGGAGAGAAAAGATAGATAAAAAAGATATATAAAGATAAGATAGTAAAGCAAGGGTGAAGAAGAAGAAGTAGATAATAAAAGAAGGGATAAGAGGGAGACATTGATAAGGAGGGAAAAGAAAAATAAGAAAATAAGAGAGGGAGAGACGAGTGATGCAGGAAGGAATTAAAAAAATGGAAGAAAGAGAGAAAAAAGGACGAAAGGAGAGAATGAAAGAAGAAGAAAAAAATGATAATGAAATAGGAAGGAATTAAAAGGATGAGTGAGAGAAAAAAACGAAAGAGAGAAAAAATGAAAAAAGAAAGGAAGAAAGGAACAGAGAGAAAGGAAGAGAGAGCAACAAACAACGCCACAAATCGCCATCAGATCAGACAAAATCTATTTACCCGGAAACCTCTCCCCTCTTTCCCTCTCCCTTCGCCCTCTTCCTCTCCTTCGTCCCCTCTCCCTCTTTCTCTCTCCCTCTTCCCCTCTTTCGCTCTCCCTCGTCCCTCTTTTCCCTCTTTCTCTCTCCCCTCTTCCCTCTTTCGCTCTCCTCGTCTCTCTTCTTTCCTCTCGCCCTCTTTCCCTCTTTCGCTCTCCCTCGTCCCCTCTTTTCCTCTTTCTCCTCTCCCCCCTTCCCTCTTTCGCTCTCCCTTCGTCCCTCTCTCCCTCTTTCTCTTCTCCCTCTTCCCCTCTTTCGCTCTCCCCCTCGTCCCCTCTTTCCTCTTTCTCTTCTCTTCCCCTCTTTCTCTCTTCGTCCCCTCTCTCCTCTCTTTTCTCTCTCCCCTCTTCCCCTCTTTCGCTCTCTCGTCCCTCTTTCCCTCTTTCTCTTCCCTTCCCTCTTTTCCCTCTCTCTCCTCCCCTCTCCCTCTCCTTTTCTCCTCTCCTTCGTCCCTCTTCCTCTCTTCTCTCTCCCTTCCCTTTCCCTCTCCCTTCGTCCCTTCTCCCTCTTCTCTCTCCCCCCTTCCCTCTTTCGCTCTCCCCCTCGTCCTCTTTCGCTCTTTCCTTCCTTCTCGGGTTTCCCTTCTTTTGCTCTCCCCTCTTTCGGTCTCCTAGCTTTCACCTTCGCTCTTTTTTCCCTCTTTCCATCCCGTTTTCCTACTTCATTTCCCTCTTTTCTTCCCCTCTCTGTTCGTCCCCTCTTTCGCTCTCCCCTCTTTCGGTTTCCTCTCTTTCGGTCTCCTCTCTTTCGGTCTTATCTTTCCCCTTCGTTCTTTTTTTCCTCTCTCCATCCCGTTTTCCTATTTCATTTCCCTCTTTTCCTTTTCCTTTTGTCATTTCTTCTTTGTACCCTTTCCTCTTTCCCCTTTTCCGCGTCTCGTAACTTTCCTCACATTTCCCTTTGGATCTTTTTCTTCCCTTTCACCTCCACCCCTTCTTCTGCCCACCGCCTCTTTCCTCCCTCTTTCCTCCCTTTAGCCTTTTCTTTCCCTTTTCTTCTCTTCCCCTTTCCTTCTCCCCACTCTTCTTCTCCTTTCTTTCTCCCTATCTCCTTCCCTCTCTGTCCCATCTTCATCTTCATCTTACCCTTCTCCCTTTTTGTTTTCCTTTCCTTGATTTTTCCCCTCATTCTCAATTACCTTTTCCTTTCCCTTTATTATTTTCCCTTTGTCTTTTCCTCTCCCTCCTCCCCCCAACCCCCCTCCTCCCTTACTCGCTTTACTCCTCCCTCCTTTCCTCCCCTCCCCCCCTACCACACCCTGCCTCCCCCCTCCCCCAACCTTAGGCAGCAATAAATCTCTATGGACATGGAGGGGATAATACATCACGTGACCTGTGTGATCTTGACTCATGAAGCATCATTTCCAAACGGAGGAATTGTTGTTATGATGATAATGATGATAATGAGAATGATGATGATGATGACAATGATAGTAAAAAACTAGCTAAAACTATTATCATCATTATCATTATTACTATTGTAATTTTCTTATCATTAATATCACTATAATTGCTATTGTTACTATTGAACAA
>NW_020871105.1:7500-12500 GCF_003789085.1 Penaeus vannamei
CTTTCATGATGCCTTTGTATGTGTATCCATATTTAATTTACTTGTATTTACGTCTGAACACATATATTTCCCCATCTGCTTGTATGAGGAAGAGTATCTGTATCTGCTTGTTCGTTACTGCTTGTTCGTTACTGTTTGTTCGTTACTGCTGCTTTTGTTCGCTGCTTGTTCATTACTGTGTTCGTTACTGAGCTGTTCGTTACTGCGTTACTAATTACTGCTTGTTCGTTACCGTTAAAATACTCCTTGTTCGCTACTGCTTGCTCCTGGAATTACTACTTACCTGAGAATAAACGACCAATTTTAGGTTTTTAACGTTTGTTTACAATCAGTAATATTCTTTGTTAAAATTATACGAGGCCCGACCCAATAAATATTCATATATACGGACATGCATATAGAAATAAACACATATCTATACATTCACATAGACTGGACAGATAGATAGACAAATATACTTAGATCAGAGAGACAAATATTGATTTAATCCCGTGTATATGCATGGACGTAGATATGAATATTCATTGGGTCGGGACTCGGCACAATTTTTTAACAAACAGGCTGATTGTGTTGGTTGAAGGTGGATACTGTGGATTGTCCTTTGTCCTTTGTCCTTTGTCCTTTGTCCTTTGTCCTTTGTCCTTTGTCCTTTGTGTACGTAGACTGTTGACAGGACAGATTGGCTTGTGATGAATGAGTCGACGTTTGATGCGAATGAAGTGAGTTGGCTTATGTTTATGTGTTTGAGGTTGAAGGAGATTTTTTTCGTGGTTCAGGAGAAGAAGAGGAAGAGGAGGGATGGGGAGGAGGAGAGGAGGAGGAGGAGAAGGGAGGGGAGGGGAGGAGGGAAGAGGAGGAAGAGGAGAGGAGGAGGAGGAGGAAGAGAGGGAGAGGGGGGAGGAGGAGGAAGAGGAGAAGAGGGGGAAATAGGAGGAGGAGGAAGAGGAGGAGGAAGAAGGGGAGAATGTAGAAGGAGGAGGAGGAAGAGGAAGAAGAAAATGAAGGTGGAGGAGGGGAAGAGAGGAAATAGGAGAAAGGAGGAAGAGGAGGAGGAGGAGGAAGAAGAGAAAGACGAAGAAGAAGAGGAAGAAAAAAAAAATGAAGTGAGGAGGAGGAGGAGAAAAAGAAGGAGGACGAGGCGGAGAAACAAAATAAGATGACAAATAATAGTAATAATGATAATGAACAGAGATAGACTAAGAATAAGAATATGACAAAAATAAGAGGAAGAATAAGAAGAATCTGAAATATGAAGAAAGAATGATAATGATAATAATGACAACACGAGGTTGAAGAATAAAGAAAAATAGAAGTATTAAAAAAAGAAAAAAATAGAAGACTCATATGTGAACACGAGAGTAAATCGCTGACTGTCTAAACCAGTGTTGTCCACAGTGTTGTCGCTTATTGTACCCTTTATTACCTTCGTGTACTGCTACATAGCCCCCCCCTCCTCCCCTCCACCATGGCTAAAAGGACTGTTTTAATACCACGTCAAATAGGATTCCCAATAGCTGTTAATTCATATTGGATAATGCAAATAATATACTAATTATGAAAAGATTCCATTGCAGGAGTATTGGTCAATAAATGCGATTTTGATACACTAATAAAAAAGATATACAACAAAATGCTTACACAAAAAAAAACTTACACAACTTAATGTGAGATGTGAGGCGTGTGTGTTCCTTGTTTGTTCACGTACCCTTATAATCTATGTTGTGTATCCCCAGGGGTAAGCGGACCCCAGATTGGACAACACTGGTCGAGACAAAATTCAGCAGTCGACATCCGAATGATAGAGCGCCATCAGCTGTTTTCACTGTCAACAAATAAGCGTTTCTCTCTTTTTCCGAAAGATGTTTTTTAACATTTCTTGGTCTCTATTGGTGTTATCTTTTGATTTTTTTTTTTTTTGGGGGGGGGGGGGAGTTTTTTTATTAATTGCTCTTTTGCTGTTTTTTTTTTTTATTTAGTTATTTTTATTTTATTTATATTTATATTTATTTATATTATTAATATTATTATTTATTTTATAAAGATCATGTTTGGTTTTCGTTAATGATATATCATGAACTGGAGCACAGATACGGACCCAGACACATACGCACACACACACACAAACACACACACACACACACACACACACACACACACACATACACACACAGCGCACATACACACACAACTAACACACACAACACACACACAAACACCACACACACCAACACACACACACACGCACACACACACACACACACAACACACCCACACACCCAACACACACACACACACACAGCACACACACAAACACACACACACACACACACACACACACACACACACACACACACACACACACAAACATTCATGAGTACGGCCGTGCATCACCAACAGAAAGGATAGCCATTAAAACTGAAAATAAAATCACAAACAAAGAAGAAAATAAATGAAAAAAAATGTGATAATTATATTAGTAATTATCATAACGGACTGATAAAATTAAAAAGATAAACAGTTCCATCATAGATAATTTGACAGGTATTTGAATATGAATTGTAACATTAATCATAAGTAATTCAATATGTTAATGATAATCCCACGTCAAATAGGATTCCCGGTTGTTGTTAATGCATATTTGAATATTTAATAAAGCTACAGATAACTAAATAAAGCCTGTATTTCATAAATTACTGGAACACTATGGAAAAAATCGAATACCAGAGAAAATCCAAATAAGGATATAAGGAAGGTTAACAGACTCCATATTCACACGTTCATTCGCTCACCAACACACTCCCTCACCAACACACAAACACACGTTCCCTCCCTCACCAACACACTCCCTCACCAACACACAAACACACAAACACAAACCCACACCAAACAGCACGTTCATTCCCTACCCAAGCCACTCTCTCACCAACACACAAACACACGTTCCCTCCCTCACCAACATCACACCAAGCACACGTCACCTCCCTCACCCAACACACAAGCACACGTTCATTCCCTCACCAACACACTCCCTCACCAACACACAAACACGACGTCATTCCCTCACCAAAGCACACTCTGCTCACCAACACACAAGCACACGTTCACTCCCTCACCAACACACAAGCACACGTTCACTCCCTCACCAACACACTCCCTCACCAACACACGTTGCCCCCTCACCAACACACTCCTCACCAACACACACAAACACCCACGTCCACCCCCTCACCAACACACAAAGCACACGTCCACCCCTCACCAACACACTCCCTCACCAACACACAAGCACACGTTCACTCCCTCACCAACACACAAACACACGTTCACTCCCTCACCAACACACAAGCACACGTTTACCTCCCCATCATCACCTCCACTCACGCAACACACGTTCACTCCCTCACCAACACAACAACAACAACACAGTCACCCCCTCACCAACACACAAGCACACGTTCATCCCGCTCACCAACACACAACACACGTTCACGCTCATCGCACACAGAGCATCCCTCACCAACACACCGGACTCTCTCACCAACACAACAAACAACCAACACACGTTCACTCCTCACCAACACACAAGCACACGTTCACTCCCTCATCAACACACTCCCTCAACCAACACACGTTCACTCCCTCACCAACACACTCCCTCACCAACACACAAGCACACGTTCACTCCCTCACCAACACACTCCCTCACCAACACACAGAGCATGCACGGAGAGAGGTGGGGGGGGGGGATGGGGGGGGGATGCGGGGGGGCGGGGGGCCCCGCGGCTGCGGGCGCCACCCCTCACCAAACACCACAAGCACACGTCCACCCCGCTCACAACACACTCCGCTCACCAACACACAAGACACGTTCACTCCCTCGACCAACACAAAGACACACGTTCACTCCCTCACCAACACACAAGCACACGTTTCACTCCCCTCACCAACCACCACTTCCCTCACCAACACACAGCACACGTCCACCCACCACCAAAACACACTCCCTCACAAACACCGCAAGTCACACATTCATTCCTCGAGTCAATCACACCGTTCAGTCCCTCGACCACACACAAAGACACGACGCTCCCTCCCTCCCTCACCAACACACAAACAAACGGCTCCTCCCTCCCAACACACAAACACACGTTCACTCCCTCACCAACACACAAGCACTGACATTCCGGGCGCAGACGATGCCCTTAGTGAACGCCTGCTTGAGCTCAGCCGCCCTGAGTGACTGCTTGCTCTTCTTCCCTCGTCAACCGCCGTTCCAGCTGCCGGGATCAGAGGCCTGCTCACCTGCTTTGGGGCCTTGCTTCATGCGGGACCCTATGTACATGTATGCATGCTTAGTATGTGCTAGTATTATATAGTATAGTATATATAAGTAATATATATAGAATATATATAAGTATATATATGAGAGAGAAGAGAGAGAGAGAGATAGAGAGAGAGAGAGGAGAGAGAGGAAAAGGAGAGAAAGAGAGAGAGAGAGAGTGAGGAGTGGAGGGGAGAGAGATGAGAGAGGAGAGAGGGAGAGAGAGAGAAGAGAGGAGAGAGAGAGAGAGAGAGAGAGAGAGAGAGAGAGAGAGAGAGAGAGAGAGGTTGAAATGGACAATTTGGATATCCCGCAGTTTATAATCTCCAGCAAAAAAACGTTTGATGACAAAGAGATCTGATGTCCAATGGCGGCAAACGTAAATAGACGGGAACATCAAAGACCAGCTACATACAAACACACCACAGATGGCGGACACAGGGGCGGGGACATCTCTCTCTTTCTTCTCTCTCTCTTCACACACGCAACACACTCTCTCTCTCTCTCTCCTCCTCTCACACATACACCTCACAACGTCACAACAGCTCTCATCACAACACACAGACCCGCACGCACATAGCGCACCAACCGCATTACACAACACCGCACAGCACGACATCACATATATCAGTACAAGAAAACGCATACATACACACGTCCGCACGTCATAGATCGCACA
>NW_020871105.1:22500-25000 GCF_003789085.1 Penaeus vannamei
TATATATATATATATATATATATATATATATATATATATATATATATATATATATATATATATATATATATATATATATATATATATATATATATATATATATATATATATATATATATATATGCGTGTGTATATGTATAAGTATAGGTACAGAAACCCACACATAGTCTCATGACACCTGGCACTGCCGATAAGGTCAGACAACACGACGCCTCAGGTGAATCGAGACGCTCCGATGGCTGTGTTCTAATTAGAGACCATATTAGAGACCGTGCATCCATACTTCACGCGGATATAAGCCTTATGCTACTCAAGGGATGAGGAGGATTATTGCTCTAAGGAGAGAAAGAGAGAGAGAGAGGGAGAGAGAGGGAGAGGGAGAGAGAGGGAGAGGGAGAGGGAGGGAGAGGGAGAGGGGAGAGGGAGAGAGAGAGAGAGAGAGAGAGAGAGAGAGAGAGAGAGAGAGAGAGAGAGAGAGAGAGAGAGAGGAGAGAGAGAGAGAAGAGAGAAGAGAGAGAGAGAGAGGAGAGAGGAGAGAGAGAGAAAGAGAGAAAGAAAGAAAGAAAGAAAGAGAGAGAGAGAAAGAGCAAGGGAGAGAAAATGTGTGTGTGTGGCTAAGTGGTGTGTGCTTGTCTGTGTATAATTTTATACAAATACATACATACAATACATAAGTCTACCCATACTCTATACATCCATCTGTATGAATCATACAACTCAGGAAAGTTTTTTTTTTCTCTCTCTCTTGACAATAAACCCTTTGATCTCTCTCGCACGAACAAGGGAGTCAATAGCGTTACGGAGCAAAGTTGACAGAGTTCGAATCGGTTTCCAGTTTCGCAGGGACGTGAATCCTTATGCTAAAAGGGCGTCCTTTGTAAGTGATACCAATTCGCTGTTCATTATCTCACCTTCCGTCCCTTCTCTCTCTCTGTATTTCCCTCTCTGTTCCCTTTGTTTCTCTCTCTCTAATTCCTCTCTCTCTTTCTTCTTCTCTCTCTCTTCTCTCTGTCTTCTCTCTCTCTTCTCCTCTCTCTCTCCTCTCTCTCTCTCTCTTCTCCTCTCTCTTCTCTCTCTCTCTCTCTCTCTCTCTTCCTCCCTCTTCCCTCTTCCTCCTCCTCTCCCTCTCCTTCTCTCTCTCTCTCTCTCTCTCTCTTCTCTCTCTCTCTCTCTCTCTCTCTCTCTTCTCTCTCCTCTCTCTCTTCTCTCTCTCTCTCTCTCTCTCTCTCTCTCTCTCTCTCTCTCTCTCTCTCTCTCTCTCTCTCTCTCGTCTCATCTCTCTCTCCTCTCTTCTCTCTCTGTCTCTCTGTCTCTCTCTCTCTCATCTTTCTATGAGTAGACGAAGGAAATTATGAGATAAAGTGAAAAAGATTAAAAAAGAAGTAAAAGCACACCTGATGATAACGAAAATGAACGTAATAAAACAGGAAACATAAGACCAGAACAGAAAGAAAACGAAGAGAAAGAGGGAAGGGAAAATATAACGAAGTGGAAAGCAGGAACAAAGAACACAAAGGAAAAGGCTGGGGCTAAAAGAGAAGGAGAAGAGAAAGAGAGGGGAAGAGACCTAAAGGAGGAGGAAGGGAGGACAAAGAGGAGAAAAGGAATAGGGGAAGGAAGGAGAGGAGGAGGAGGGGAGGAAGTAGGGTAGAAGGAAGAAGAGGAATAAGGGGAGGAGGAGATGGAGGAGAAGAAAATGAAGAGGAGGAATGAGGAGGAAAAGAGTAAAGGAGAGAAAGGAGGGATGGGGAACGGGGGAAGACGGGGAGAAAAGGAAGAGGAAGGGGGAGGGGAAGGCAAGAAAGAAACCAAAGGAGGAAAGAGGAGGGGTGAGCAAGGAGCAGAGGGATGGTGGAAGCGGTAGAGAGAGAAAGAAAGGGGGAGGAGGAACGAAAGGAAAGGAGGGGAAAAAGGAAGGAAGGGAAAAAGGGAGGGGAAAAGGAAAGGGGAGGAGGGGAAAAGGGAAGGAGGAGGACGACGGAGAGAAAAAAGCTCTTTCCCTGTTAACAGTGTTTCCGGCCGAGGGGGTGGGCCTGCTTGCTCGAGGTGGAGGGGGGCCTAGGGAATCCATGGGTGGTGGGGGTGGTAGGGGGGGTGCCTTGAGGGGCCGGGGGGGGAGGAGTAGTGAGGGGAGTTTCCGAAAGGGAGGGTCAAGGAAAGGAAGAAAGAGAAGAGAGAGGGAAGGAGGGAGAGGAGAGAAAAGACTGTTAAAAGAAGAGAAAGAGGAAGATAAAACTGTTAAGAGAAAAGATAAAGATAACGATGTAGCACTTGAGAAAAAGATAAAGATAAAGATAAAACTCTAGAGAGAAAGATAAAGATAGATATGAAGGTCTTGAGGAAAGAGAAAAGAAAAAGATAAAACGCCAGAGAGAAGGATAAAGATAAAACTGTTAGGAGAAAGATAAAGATAACGAAGAAACTCTTGAGAGAAAGATAAAGATTAAAATCTTGAGAACAAGATAAAGACAAAGACAAAACCCTTGAGACAAAATTAAAG
>NW_020871105.1:35000-47500 GCF_003789085.1 Penaeus vannamei
AAAAAAAAAAAAAAAAAAAAAAGCGAGACGACATAGCAACTAATTCTAGTACAGCAAACGGCCAAACTTCCCCCAACAAGCCAAACTTCCCGCAGCAATATCCTTTCTTTGGCGGGACAAGTTAGCCGAGTCGGTGTTCTGCTTGTCAGTGCCAGGGCCAGTGCCAGTCGCCGTTGGCACTGGCACTGTTTCCTATTTACCTATTTATCCATCTGTTTGTTATTTATTCATTTCTTCATTTATTCATATATTTATTCTTTGTCCGTTTCTTCCGTTATTCATCTTTTCATCTATTTATTGTTTATTAATTTCTTCCTTTTTTCAGCTAGTTATATATCTATTCATTATTCATCAATTTCTTCCTTCCTTCATTTATTTATTATTAATTAATTTCTGCCTTTACTCATCTATTCATTATCTATTCATTTCTTCCTTTATTCATATATTTATCTAACTATCTATTATCTATCAGTTTCTTTCCTTTATCCATCTAATTATCTATCTAATTATTATTCATTATGCAATATCCTTTCTTTGGCGGGACAAGTTAGCCGAGTCGGTGTTCTGCTTGTCAGTGCCAGGGCCAGTGCCAGTCGCCGTTGGCACTGGCACTGTTTCCTATTTACCTATTTATCCATCTGTTTGTTATTTATTCATTTCTTCCTTTATTCATATATTTTATTTCTTGTCCGTTTCTTCCGTTATTTCATCTTTTCATCTATTTATTGTTTATTTATTTCTTCCTTTATTCATCTTTTCATCTATTTTTGTTTATTAATGTCTTCCTTTTTTCAGCTAGTTATCTATCTATTCATTATTCATCAATTTCTTCCTTCCTTCATTTATTTATTATTAATTAATTTCTGCCTTTACTCATCTATTCATTATTTATTAATTTCTTCCTTTATTCATATATTTATCTAACTATCTATTATCTATCAATTTCTTCCCTTATTCATGTAATTATCTATCTAATTATTATTCATTATGCAATATCCTCTCTCCGGCGGGACAAGTTAGCCGAGTCGGTGTTCTGCTTGTGAGTGCCAGTGCCAGTGCCAGTCGTTGCTGTCTGAGGTGGCACCCCCTCCCCTTTTATCTTTTTCCTTTGTATTTGTCTATTTGTTTATCTATTTATCTATCTGTTTGTTATTTATTCCTTTCTTCCTTTATTCATGTATTTATTTTTTTATACATTTCTTCCTTTATTCATATTTTGATCTATTTATCTATCTATTTATCATTCTTCAATGTCTTCCTTTATTCATCTATTTAGTATCTATTCATTTCTTCCTTTATTCATATTTATTTATCTATCTATTTATTGTTTATTCATTTCTTCCTTTATTCAGCTAGTTATCTATCTATTTATTATTCATTCATTTCTTCTTTTTGTTGTGTCATATAATTTTTTTCTTTTCTTTCATTAATTTATTCATTTATCTATTCTTCGAATTTCCTCTTACCATGTATTATTTTTCTTCTCTTCATTTATCTCTTTACCTATTCTTCAAATTTCCTCTTAATATGTTTCCTTTTCCTTCTCTTCCTTCATACATTGATTCAGTTACCTATTCTTAAAATTTCATCTCATCATCATATCTCACATTAGTTTTCATTTATTAATTTATCTATTCTTAAGATTTCATCTCATATTTCCTCTTCCATTTCATTTATTCATATAGTTACATATTCTTAAAATTTTCACCTCACTATTTTCCGTTTTCCTATCATTCATTCAGTTACCTGTTCTTAATAATTCATCTCATTATATTTCAAATTTCTTTTAATTTATTCATTCATTCATTTTCCTATTCTTAAAATGTTAATCTCATTATATTTCCCTTTTCTTTTTATTCGTTCAATTACCTACTCTTAAAATATCATCAACAGGTACGCAACAATAACAAAAACATCCTCTAATGTTTTCATTCATTCAGTTACCCATTCTTAAAATTTCATCTAATCATATTTCCCTTTTCTTTTCATTCATTCAATTACCTATTCTTAAAATTTCATCAACGGGTACGTAACAAAACCAAAAACATCGTCAAAATAAGCAAAACGAACGTACGAAAGTGGGCCTACGTCTTTCTCGTAGGCCTATAGCCACTAGACTGGGTAACAATTTCCTGTGTTGTATGTGTATAGATAGTCTGGATGTGTGGGTGGTTTATCTTGCCTTTTATCTGCCTGTTTGTCTGTCTATTCATTTATCTGTCGCTCTGTTTGTCTATCTTTTTATTTGTGTGTGTGTCTGTCTATTTATTTACCTATCTGTTTACCTGTTTGGTTATTTGTGTGTCTGTCTCTCTATTTATCTATTTATCTACCTGTTTGTATGTTTATTTGTGTGTGTGTCTGTCTATTTATTTACCTATCTGTTTACCTGTCTGGTTATTTGTGTGTCTGTCTATCTATTTATCTACTTATCTGCCTGTTTGTATGTTTATGCAACAACAGGTTACCCCCACCCCCCCCAAAAAAAAAAAAAAAAACGACCACCCTTTATAGAACTGCAATTCATGCAATAACAGGTACCTCCTCCCCCCCCCAAAAAAAAAAAAAAAAAAAAAAAAAAAAAAAAAAAAAAAAAAAAACAATCCCCCACCTTCCTTTATTGAACAGCAACAACACGCAAACAACAACAGGTACAAAAAAAAACTCCCCCCCGCCCCCCCCCACACCCTTTCTCGAACCGCACAGCAAACACCAGGTAACCCCCCCCAACCCCCCTCCCTAAAAAGAAGAAAGAAAAAAAAAAAGAAGAAGAAAGAAGAAGAAAAAAAAAAAAAAAAAAAAAAAGCGACTAATTCTAGTACAGCAAGCGGCTAAACTTCCCCAACAAGCCAAACTTCCCGCAGCAATATCCTTTCTTTGGCGGACAAGTTAGCCGAGTCGGTGTTCTGCTTGTCAGTGCCAGGGCCAGTGCCAGTCGCCGTTGGCACTGGCACTGTTTCCTATTTACCTATTTATCCATCTGTTTGTTATTTATTCATTTCTTCATTTATTCATATATTTATTTCTTGTCCGTTTCTTCCTTTATTCGTCTTTTCATCTATTTATTGTTTATTGATTTCTTCCTTTATTCAGCTAGTTATCTATCTATTCATTATTCATCAATTTTATTCCTTCCTTCATTTATTTATTATTCATTCATTTCTGCCTTTACTCATCTATTCACTATTTATTCATTTCATCCTTTTCATATATTTATCTATCTATCTATTATCTATCAATTTCTCCCTTTATTCATCTAATTATCTATCTAATTATTATTCATTATGCAATATCCTCTCTCTGGCGGACAAGTTAGCCGAGTCGGTGTTCTGCTTGTGAGTGCCAGTGCCAGTCGTCGCGCTGTCTGAGGTGGCACCCCCTCCCCCTTTATCTTTTCCTTCGTATTTATCTATTTATTTATCTATTTATCTATTATTTAATCATTTCTTTCTTTGTTCATCTATTTATTATCTATTCATTTCTTCTTTTATTCATATATTTATTCATTCTTTATTCATTTCATTTATCTATTAATCATTTGTTCATTTCTTCCTTTATTCATGTATTTATCTATCTATTAGGTTTGATTAAAGACTGAAATAAAAAAGTATCAATATATGAAAATCAATACAATTTTTGTTGTGTCACATCTTTTTGTTTCTTTTTTCTTCTCTTCATTCATTCATTTCATCATTATATTTCCTTTTCTTTTTCATTCATTCAATTACCTTTCTTAAAATTTTCTCTCATCATATCTAGTTTTCGTTTATTAATTTATCTATTCTTTAAAATTTCATCTCCTATGTCTTTTTCCTTTTCATTTATTCATTCATTCATTTAGTTACCTATTCTTAAAAATTTCATCTCATTGTATATCCTTTTTCTCTTTATTTATCCATTCATTTATTCAGTTACCTATTCTCAAAATTTCACCTCACTATTTTCCGTTTTCCTCTCAATAATTCAGTTACCTGTTCTTAATAATTCATCTCATAATATTTCCATTTTTCTTTTAATCTATTCATTCATTCAGTTACCTATTCTTAAGATTTTATCTCATTATATATTCCCTTTTCTTTTTATTCGTTCAATTACCTATTCTTAAAATATCATCAACAGGTACGTAACAAATAAAAAAAACATCCTCTAATGTTTTCATTCATTCAGTTACCCATTCTTAAAATTTCATCTCATCATATTTCCCTTTTCTTTTCATTCATTCAATTACCTATTCTTAAAATTTCATCTAATCATATTTCCCTTTTCTTTTCATTCATTCAATTACCTATTCTTAAAATTTCAATGCGGGGTACGTAACAAAACCAAAAACATCGTCAAAATAAGCAAAACGAACGTACGAGAGAGTGGGCCTACTGCTTTCTCGTAGGCCTATAGCGGCTAGACTGGGGTAGCAATTTCCTGTGTTTGTATGTGTATAGATAGTCTGGATGTGTGGGTGGTTTATCTTGCCTTTTATCTGCCTGTTTGTCTGTCTATTCATTTATCTGTCGCTCTGTTTGTCTATCTTTTTATTTGTGTGTGTGTCTGTCTATTTATTTACCTATCTGTTTACCTGCTGCTGGTTATTTGTGTGTCTGTCTATCTATTTATCTACTTATCTACCTGTTTGTATGTTTATTTGTGTGTGTGTGTGTGTGTCTATTTATTTACCTATCTGTTTACCTGTCTGGTTATTTGTGTGTCTGTCTATCTATTTATCTACTTATCTACCTGTTTGTATGTTTATTTGTGTGTGTGTGTGTGTGTCTATTTATTTACCTATCTGTTTACCTGTCTGGTTATTTGTGTGTCAGTCTATCTATTTATCTACTTATCTGCCTGTTTGTATGTTTATGCAAACAACAGGTTACCCCCCCCCCAAAAAAAAAAAAAAAAACGACCACCCCTTTATAGAACTGCAATGCAACATTCCGCAATTAACAGTCCCCTCCACCTTCCTTTAATTGAACAGCAACATGCAACATGCAACAGCAGGTACAAAAAAACTCCCCCCCCCCACAACACCCTTTCTCGAACCGGCAAGTCATGCAACACCCGCCCCCCCCAAACCCCCCTCCCTAAAAAAAAAAAAAAAAAAAAAAAAAAAAAAAAAAAAAAAAAAAAAAAAAAAAAAAAAAAAAAAAAAAAAAAAAAAGCGAGACGACATAGCAACTAATTCTAGTACAGCAAACGGCTAAAACTTCCCCCAACAAGCCAAACTTCCCGCAGCAATATCCTTTCTTTGGCGGGACAAGTTAGCCGAGTCGGTGTTCTGCTTGTCAGTGCCAGGGCCAGTGCCAGTCGCCGTTGGCACTGGCACTGTTTCCTATTTACCTATTTATCCATCTGTTTGTTATTTATTCATTTCTTCCTTTATTCATATATTTCAGTTCTTGTCCGTTTCTTCCTTTATTCATCTTTTCATCTATTTATTGTTTATTAATTTCTTCCTTTATTCAGCTAGTTATCTATCTATTTATTATTTATCAATTTCTTCCTTCCTTCATTTATTTATTATTCATTCATTTCTGCCTTTACTCATCTATTCATTATTCATTAATTTCTTCCTTTATTCATTATTTATCTATCTATTATCTATCAATTTCTTCCTTTATCCATCTAATTATCTATCTAATTATTATTTCATTATGCAATATCCTCTCTCTGGCGGGACACGTTAGCCGAGTCGGTGTTCTGCTTGTGAGTGCCAGTGCAGTCGTCGCTGTCTGAGGTGGGTACCCCCTCCCCCTTTATCTTTTCCTTTGTATTTATGTGTTTGTTTATCTATTTCTCTATCTGTTTGTTATTCATTTCTTCCTTTATTCATATATTTTATTTTTTTATCCGTTCTTCCTGCATTCATCTATTTATCTATTTATCTATCTATTTATATCATCTATCAATTTCTTCCTTTATTCATTTAGTTATCATTTAGTCATTTCTTTCTTTTTTCATCTATTTATCTCTCTATCTATTATCTATGAATTTCTTCCTTTATTCATCTAATTATCTGTCTATTTATTATTTATTAATTTCTTCTTTTTGTGTGTCACCATTTTTTTATCATTTATCTATTCTTCAATTTTCCTCTCATCATGTATCCTTTATCTTCTCTTTCATTTACCTATTTACCTATTCTTCAAATTTCCTCTCATTAGATCTCATATTTGTTTTCTTTTATTAATTTACCTAGTCTTAAAATCTAATATCTCCTTTTCCTTTTTATTATTCATTCATTCATTCAGTTACCTTTTCTTAAAATTTTCATCTCATTGTATTTTCCTTTTCTTTTCATTCATTCTTTATTCATTCACCTTTCTTAAAAATTTCTCCTCACTATTTTCCGCTTTCCTTTCATTCATTTATCCATTACTTCAGTTACCTTTTCTTCAATTTTCCTCTCATTTACATTTTCATCCACAGATCTCTCCAACAGGTACGTAACAATATCAAAAACATCCTCTAATGTTTTCATTCATTCAATTACCTATTCTTAAAATTTTCATCTCATTATTATTTCCTTTTTCTTTTCATTCATTAATTTATTCATTCACCTATTCTTAAAATTTCACCTCCCTATTTTTCCATTTTCCATTTATTTAGTTACCTATTCTTAATTCTTTTATCTCATCATATTTCCCTTTTCTTTTTATTCGTTCAATTACCTATTCTTAAAATTTCATCAACAGGCAGCAGGTAACAATAACAAAAACATCCTCTAATGTTTTCATTCATTCATTTACCCATTCTTAAAATTTCATCTAATCATATTTCCTTTTTCTTTTCATTCATTCAATTACCTATTCTTAAAATTTCATCTCATTATATTTCCCTTTTTCATTCATTCAATACCTATTCTTAAAAATTTCATCTAATCATATTTCCCTTTTCTTTTCATTCATTCAATTACTTATTCTTAAAATTTCATCAACAGGTTAACAATAACAAAAACATCTCTAATGTTTTCATTTCAGTTACCCCGTTCTTAAAATTTCTTCTAAATCATATTTCCTTTTTCTTTTTCATTCATTCAATTACCTATTCTTTAAAATTTCATCTAATCATATTACACTTTTCTCATTTCATTCAATTTTTCGATTCATTCAATTAATTATTCTTAAAATTTCATCTAATCATATTTCCTTTTTCTTTTCATTCATTCAATTACCTATTCTTAAAATTTCATCTAATCATATTTCCCTTTTCTTTTCATTCATTCAATTACCTATTCTTAAAATTTCATCTAATCATAGTTCCCTTTCTTTTCATTCATTCAATTACTTATTTCTTAAAAAATTTCATCAACAGGTACGTAACAAAACCAAAAACATCGTCAAAATAAGCAAAACGAACGTACGAAAGTGGGCCTACTGCTTTTTCGTAGGCCTATAGCCACTAGATTGGGGTAGCAATTTCCTGTGTTGTATGTGTATAGATAGTCTGGATGTGTGGGTGGTTTATCTTGCCTTTTATCTGCCTGTTTGTCTGTCTATTCATTTATCTGTCGCTCTGTTTGTCTATCTTTTTATTTGTGTGTGTGTCTGTCTATTTATTTACCTATCTGTTTACCTGTCTGGTTATTTGTGTGTCTGTCTATCTATTTATCTACTTATCTACCTGTTTGTATGTTTATTTGTGTGTGTGTCTGTCTATTTATTTACCTATCTGTTTACCTGTCTGGTTATTTGTGTGTCTGTCTATCTATTTATCTACTTATCTACCTGTTTGTATGTTTATTTGTGTGCCTGTCTGTCTATTTATCTACCTGTTTGTCTGTCTGTTTGTTTGTGTGTCTGTCTATCGATTTATCTATCTATCTATTTGTCTGCGTGATTATTTATTTGATTGTCTGTGTATATATTTATCTATCTGTCTGTCTATTTTTCTGTCTGTCTGTCTACCTATTTATCTATCTATGACTCTATCTATCAGTCTGTTCATGAGTCTATCTATCTATCTTTATATCTGTCTTTCTGCTAACCTATGTATGTATGCATGTATGCATGTATGTGTGTATATGTATACATGTACGTGTGTATACGTATATAAATGTATCCATCTATCTATCCATCTATCTATTTATCTGTCTATCTATATATTTCAATCACCCTATTGAGTGAATTCATATTACCAATTTTTCATTGAACTGATCTCTCTCTCTCTCTCTCTCTCTCTCTCTCTCTCTCTCTCTCTCTCTCTCTCTCTCTCTCTCTCTCTCTCTCTCTCTCTTTTTACTTCTGCTCTGACAATAGATATTTCTCTCCCTGCCTGTGTTGATATTACTTGTTTTTCATTTGTTTATGACTTCATATCTTGTTTTATATTGTGTTATTTCGTGGTGGTCGCTTTTTATTTCTAGGGATATTGTTTTCGATTTAATGAATTTTGAGTTTTGTGTTTTATATATATATATATATATATATATATAATATATATATATAGTATTATATATATATATATATATATATATTATATATATATATATTATATATATATATATATTATATATTATATATATATACTATATATATATATATATATATAATATATATATTATATTATATATAATATATATATATATATATATATATATATATTATATATATATATATATATTATATATTATATATATATATTATCTTATGTATGTATGTAGTGTGTAGTTATACACACACACAAACACACACACAACACACACACACCACACACACACACACACACACACACACACACACACACACAACACACACACACCACACACACACACACACCACGCACACACACACACACACACACACACACACACACACACACACACACACACACAACACACACACACACACACACACACACACACACACACACACACACACACACACACACACACACACACACACACACACACACACACACACACACACTCACACACACACACATACCACACACACAGCACACACACACACACACACCACATATATATATATATATATATATATATATATATATATATATATATATATATAATATATATATATATATATATATATATATAATATATATATATATATATATATATTATATATATATCATTATGATATTATTCATTTATCATTTTATTCATTATTTATTATAATAACAGCATGGGGATGTGATTTTGTGTAATGTATAATCTAGAAAATGCAGATAAATATTATATTGAACGAAATTGATGTAAAGTGTAATATGAACAAGGATGAAATTTATTCAGAGACTGAAATACGAGTGAAAACACACGAGAAAAAAAAGATTAATTTCCTGCCACATTTTCAAAATCTGGTGCAGTATATTTTTCCTCATCGTATTTGTATAATTAATCGGGAGATTATTAAAAAAAAAAAAAAAAACATATGACCTTCTCTTGGGAAAATCCAAATTAGTTTTACACATTATAAGAAACTTTTTCTTTTTCTAGTTACAGGTCTTATACCAGTTTTGAAATTTAAGCTGCGATTTTTGTGTGACAAATTTTATTATCTTCTATGATTTAGGGGAAAAAATGGTTAACTTACTAAAGGAAATGTATTGAATGTTTTTTTCTTTTTTCTTTCTTTAATGGTGCAATGAATAGTGTCGATTAGAACGAAAGTGCTTTCTTTTTCATCTCCTTGATATCCTTTCTCTGCCTCTGTCTCTTTGTATATCTGTCTGTTTGCCTGTCTGTCTCTCTCTCTCTCTCTCGTTTTGCTTATTTTTGTCTTTTTGTAACTGACTCTCTCTCTCTCTCTCTCTCTCTGAATGTTGAATTTCTAGCTATTACAGTCACAGTTGATTTTGATAATTGTAATTACTATTGGTTGTAGTTTCCTCTGCTCTTATCTTCAAAGAATAAATCCTAAAGTCAAGGGAAAGCCAGACGAAATGAACCAATAAAAATTGTCTTTGAATGAAGTTCACGAGTTAGAAAGTATGTTTTCTTATAATTGAGTTGAAAATAAGTTTGAACTTACTGATACTAAGATAATTGCATAAGGTAATTCTGTATTGTTTTTTCTTTATTGTGTCTAGTGCATATTCAGGAAAAAAGAGGATTGATATATTAGGATTCTAGGAAAATACTTTTGGATCGGAAGATATTCGTGATGAGTTCGACAAGAATTTTACTTTTAATTCAGAAATACTAATATCATTTTACATATTGCCAATTTTGTTCTTGTCCTTTATTGACAATAGATTTTGTTACATAAGCTGACACAACAATGACATTTTTGTTTTGATTCTTTTAAATAAAATGGAAGAATAAAGTATTGTATATTGTGTATCAATAAGCTTTGTTCTTGCCTTTCATTGGCAATGAATGTTATATAAACTAACACAATAACGTCTTTTGTTTTCACTCTCTTACATGAAAAGAAAGAACATATCCTCGCGTGGCTCCATATTTAAGAACACTCACTTCTTTTCTGGTGATTTTGAGCAGCGCTGTCTCGTGTTGTAACGAAGGACAGGCATCTGACGGGGACCAAAGGCACACGATTTTTTTTTTTCTGCTCTAAATACTTTATTACCATTCCGATAAAGATATATACATACACACACACACACACACAAACAACACACACACACACACACACGCAGACACAGACACACACACACATACACACACACACACACAAACACATAAACACTATTCATATACATATGCATATGATTTATATGCATATAAACCCATTACATAGACATACACACCCCCATATATGGTAAAAAAGACCAGAGAAAGAGGACCACACTTAAACATATGGTTTGCGTGCATATAAAACCATTACGTAGACACAGACACTCGCATATATGATAAAGAATAAGACCAGACAAAGAAGGTCACGCCGGGCACACACACACACTCACAATGGCACTCACGAACCGGGTCAAAGACGAAGGCAGGTCACGTTTCGAGTCCATTTCACTGGTGACTGATAACCTCGGGAAGAAGCCTTTCCACAGCCAGTCTATATTGCCTCTTATTACTTTCTCTCTCTTTCTCTCTCTCTCTCTCTCTTGGTCTTTCTTTCTCTCGGTTCCCCTGGTTGACTTTTTTCTTGTGTGTTTTGTTATTTCTCTTTCTCTTCTCTCTCTCTCTCTCTCTCTCTCTCTCTCTCTCTCTCTCTCTCTCTCTCTCTCTCTCTCTCTCTCTCTCTCTCTCTCTCTCTCTCTCTCTTTCTCGTTAACAACAATAATGAAATATTATATGATGATACAAAATAAAAAATGTGATGATGATGATAAGAACAATAAGGTAATAATAATAACAATAACAATTTCTTTCTTCTCATTCTCTCTCTCTCTCTCTCTCTCTCTCTCTCTCTCTCTCTCTCTCTCTCTTCTCTCTCTCTCTCTCTCTCTCTCTCTCTCTCTCTCTCTCCTCTCTCTCTCCCTCCCTCTCTCTCTCTCTCTCTCTCTCTCTCTCTCATAATAACAATATCGTGTTGATAACTATTGATGATAGTCATGAAAATAGTAATAACATTAATAACAGCTACAATAAGAAAAATACTGCCTTAATAAAGGTAACATTAAAAATAGTGGTAGTAGTATTAGCAATGATGATAAAAATGATAAAAACATTAATACCTACATAACAAGAATAAGGATATTGGCAACAGCAATAATAAGATATTATACAATACTGAAAATGCTGATATGATAAGGGTTATTATATCAGGGCAGATAATAATCATAACAATAACAATTTCTCTCTCTCGCTTACACCTCGCCTCTCTCTCTCTTTCCCTCTCCTTCTCCCCCCCTCTCTCTCTCCTCTCTTTCTCTGTCCCTCCCCCCTTCTCTCTCTCACTCTTCTGTTCCCCCTCTCTCTCTCCTCTCTCTCCCTCCCTTCTTCCACTACTCTTCAATTCCCTCTCTCCACGCCCATTCCCGCTTCATTTTACATTCTTCCATTTCCCCTGCGAACGGCGGACAATTGTAAACTTGCACAGACGAATACTTTTTTTAAAGTATTTAAGTGTTGCTGGCGCTCACGTCTTATAGTGTGTGTTTACACTGTACACTGCAATTTTACATTCTTTAATACATATTTTCATACTGGATGTTAGGATAGTGTCATAATGTCTATAATACTGCATATCAAGATACTGTCATAGTGTCTACTGTAGCACTGCATACTAAAATACTGTCATAATGTCTGCTATTGTACTGCATTCTCGGGTAGGAGTTTAAAATAACTGAACACGAATATATAAACCAGTAAAGGAAATATATAAATAAACAGAGGAATTATAAAAAGAGAAAGAAAAAAAAAACAGCAAGGGAATTATATAGATCACGAAATGAAATATGTAAATCAGCAGAGGAAATATATAAATCATTAAAGGATATTTTTTAAAGATCAGTAAAGCGAATAAGAAAATACAATAACATTGTGAATATCGTAAATGAGAATTATGCATCGGTTTGCCTGAGGAAAATGCAAGGAAATAGAACAACAACACACGCACACCACACACTCA
>NW_020871105.1:55000-67500 GCF_003789085.1 Penaeus vannamei
CACACACACACACACACACACACACACACACACAACACACACACATAATATATATATATATATATATATATATATATATATAAAAAAATTGACTGATGTCACATGAGCCTATCACAGCAAACATTGAAAAATAATTTAATAGTTATTATATATGTGTGTGTGCGAGTGTTTGTGTGTATGTATGTAGATACACATATAGTTGTCCATGTATGTATACTACACACACATACACATGAGTGTACCGTTGCTTTACCAGTGTCAAGGACGCTAACCCCGATATAAAGACTCGGACCTTGACTGCAACCCCGTTAGAACGACTCCCCCGGGCAAGAAAGAGTTATTGCCTCGATGAATCACACGGAAAAGGGAAGAGGGAAAGAGACGAATAAAAGGAAGGAGAAAGGGTTATGTCACTAAAGGGGTAAATGCGATAGTATTAGCGGTCACGCAAAGAACGGCATGCACGCTGGAATGAGGTGGTTGGAATATCATGCAATTTTGTTTTATTGCAGATTTTGTCCAGTATGTGCGTGTGTTTTATGTTTGTTGATGTGCGTTTGTGTTTGAGTGCGTTGGGTGAGTGCGTGTGAGTTTGTGTTTTTGTATGCTCCACTGCGCTCGCGTGTGTGTGTTCGTTTTTTTTTTGTTGTGTTTATGTGTGTGTATGTGTATGTGTTGTGAGTGTTGTGTGCTGTTGTTTCGAGAGAGAGAACGAGTCGGAGAGAGAGAGAGATGAGAGAGAGCAGAGAAGAGATGAGAGAGCATGAGAGAGAGCGAGTCAGAGTACGAGAAGAGAGTGCATGATAGAGAACAGGTAGCAGAGTCGTAGCCACTAGTGCTATTCGTTGAATGCGTGTTGTCGTGGCGCATTTCGGCTGCAAATCCTGTAAGTAGGATATGCGAATAACTAATTCGGATCTTTCTCTCTTCTCCTCCTCCTCCGTAACTGTCCGAGACTTCCCCGTCTTTTCCTCTCATCTCCTCTCTTCTCTCTTCATCTTTTTCTCTCTCTTCTCTCGCCCCTGTCTCCTCCATTCTGTGGGTTTACACGTCGTCTCTGGAGCTTCTTCTTTTTCTTCTATCAGTTTGTTCTATTGCCCTCCTCTTCCGTTCTATACAATTTCCCTTTTTCCCTTCCTTCACCTTCTTACCTTACCATCTCCCATCTCCTCCGCCTCCTCTCTTTCCTACTCCCACCCTACTCATTTTTTCTTACCTCATATCCTCCTCCTTTTTACGTCTTTCACCTCTTTCTCTCCTCTTACCTCTTTCCTATCACCTATCCAAAACCCCCGATGACTCCATCGATTTCCTCCTTCTCCTTTTTTGTGTCACCTCCTCCTGCCCTTGAATCCTCAGGTCCCGTCTTCCTCCCTTCCCTTCTCCCTCATCCCAACCCTTCTTCTCTCTTCTCCTCCTTCTCCTTCACCCTCTCAGCCTCTCCTCTTCCCTCCCTCCCATCCTATCCCCTTTATGCTCCCTCTTCATCTCCCTCACCCTTCTCTTCTCTCTCTTCTCCCCTCTCCCTTCCCTCCTTCCCTCCTCCCTTCTCATCCTCCTTCTCTTCCTCCATCTTCCTCTTACCTCCCTCCACCTCCCCTTCCTCCTTCCTCTCCTCTTCCTCCCTCCTCCCTTCTCCTTCCTCCACATCCCTTCCTCTCCTACCTTCCTCTTCCTCCTTCCCTCCCACCTCCCTTCCCTCCTTACTCTTACCCTACATCCCTCTCCTTCTCTACCTCTCCCTTCTCCTTTCCTCATTTCCTCTCCACCAATCTCACCTTGCTCTCCTTCATCCCCCTTCCCCTGAACTCTTCCTACCTTCACCCTCGCCCCAGTCCCTCTCCCTATCCTCCTCCCTCCTATCCTCCTTCTCGTGTTCATCTTTATGCTCCCCTCCCCCCCCACCTTCTCATCTTCACTCTCTCCGTTCCTCCTTTCTCTCCCTTCCCTCCATCCGTCTTTCTCACCTCCCCCTGTCTCGTTCGCAAAAGCTATCTCTTACACCTCCTTCCTCCCCCCTAACCTAGTCTTGCCCTTTCCCTCCTTTGTCCCAACGCTCATCCTTCCCTCCTTCCCTCCATCGCTCTCCTTCTGAACCCTACTCCCCCGTTCCTAAAAGCTAATCTCTCACCTCACCCTTCCTTCCTCCCATCCAACCAACCCTCCCCGTCCCCAACTTTCCCCATCCTTCCTTCCCTCCCTCTCTTCTTCCGCTCCATCCCAGCTCCTTTTCAAACCTCCCTCCCTACATTCCCCAAAAGCTAATTTCCTCTCATCCCCTTCCCTAATCCTTCCCTCCCTCTTTCCCTCCGCTCCCTCCTCCTTCCCTCCCTCTTCACTCCTTCTCCTTCTCACCTCTCCTCCTTCCCAAAAGCTAATTCGCCTTTATCGTCAAACGCGAAAGTCTCAACAGAAACTTTCGGACTTTTCCTCTGCCTCCCAGCGAGTCCTGAGGGCCGAGTGCAGAGGGAGAGACCCATTGTTCCGTCTCAACTCTTATTCCACGCCCAAAACGCCCTCGGATTTCGGCTGTGATGGAGTGGCTGAGTGGGCGGCGGAAGGTGTTCGGATTTGATGGGGGGGGGGGGTCTAAGGAGGTGCTAGATGTGGGTGTTGTGGGTGTTGTTGGATTGTAGTGTGGTCTTTGCGGTGGTGTTGTTGGATTATAGTGTGGGTCAATTGTGGTGTTTGTGGTGGTGGTGTTAGTTGGTTGTGGGTGATGTGGATTGTAGTGTGGTCTTTTGTGTGGTGTTTTGTTATTAGTTGTGGGTGTTTGTTGGATTGTATTGTGGTCTTTTGTGGGTGTTTGTGGTGGTGGTGTTAGTAGTTGTGGTGTGTTGGATTGTAGTGTGGTCAATTGTGGTGTTTGTGGTGGTGGTGTTAGTTAGTTGTGGGTGTTGTTGATTGTAGTGTAGTGTTTTGTGGTGTTTGTGTGGTGGTGTTAGTAGTTGTGGGTGTTGTTGGATTTGTAGTGTAGTGTTTGTGGTGTTTGTGGTGGTGGTGTTAGTAGTTTGTGGGTGTTGTTGGATTGTAGTGTGGTCTTTGTGGTGGGTTTGTGGTGGTGGTGTTAGTAGTTGTGGGTGTTGTTGAGATGTAGTGTGGTCTTTTTGTGGTGTTTTTGTTGGTGGTGTGTTAGTAGTTGTGGGTGTTGGTTGGATTGTAGTGTGGTCAATTGTGGTGTTTGTGGTGGTGGTGTTAGTAGCTGTGGGTGTTGTTGGGTTGTAGTGTGGTCAATTGTGTGTTTGTGGTTGGTGGTGTTAGTAGCTGTGGGTGTGTTGGGTTGTCAGTGTGGTCTTTTGTGGCGTTTGTGGTGGTGGTGTTAGTAGTTGTGGGGTTGTGGATTGTATTGCGGTCTTTTGTGGTGTTGTGTGGTGGTGGTGTTAGTATTGTTGGGTGTTGTTGGGTGTAGTGTGGTCCTTTTGGGTGTTGTGGTGGTGTTTAGTAGTTGTGGGTGTTGTGGGTTTAGTGTGGTCTTTTGTGTTGTTGAGGTGGTGGTGTTGTGTTGTGGGTGTTGGGTTGTAGTGTGGTCTTTTGTGGTGTTTTGTGGTGGTGGTGTTAGTAGTTGTGGTGTTGTTGATGGTAGTGTGTTCTTTTGTGGTGGTGTTGTCTATTAGTTGTGGTGTGTTGGATTGTAGTGTGTGTTTGTGGTGTTTGTGGTGGTGGTGTTATTAGTTGTGGGTGACTTGTTGGATTGTAGTAGTGGTCTTGTTGTTGGTGTTGTGTGTGGTTTGGTGTTAGTAGTTTGTGGTGGTGATGTTGATTGTAGTGTGGTCTTTTGTGGTGGTGTTGTTTACTTAGTTGTGGGTGTTGTTGGATTGTATTGTGGTCTTTTGTGTGTGTTTGTGTGGTGGTGTTAGTAGTTGTGGGTGTTGTTGGATTGTAGTGTGGTCTTTTGTGGTGGTGTTGTTATTAGTTGTGGGTGTTGTTGGATGTAGTGTGGTCTTTGTGGCGTTTGTGGTGGTTTGTTTATTAGTAGTGTGGGTGTTGTTGGAATTGTAGTGTGGTCTTTTGTGGTGTTTGTGGTGGTGGTGTTAGGTAGTTGTGGGTGGTTTGTTGGATTGTAGTGTGTCTTTTGTGGTGGTGTTGTTATTTAGTTGTGGGTGTTGTTGGATTGTAGTGTAGTGTTTTGTGGTGTTTTGTGGTGGTGGTGTTATTAGTTTGGGGTGTTGTTGGATTGTATTGTGGTCCTTTTGTGGTGGTGTTGTTATTAGTTGTGGGTTGTTGTTGGATTTGTATTGTGGTCTTTTGTGGTGTTTGTGTGGTGTGGTGTTGTAGTTGTGGGTGTTGTTGGATTGTATGTGTGGTCTATTTGTGGTGTTTGTGGTGGGGTGTTAGTAGTTTGTGGGTGTTTTGGAATTGTATTGTGGTCTTTTGGTGTGGTGTGGTGTTATTAAGTTGTGGGTTGTTTGTTGATTGTATTGTGGTCTTTTGTGGTGTTTGTGGTGGTGGGTTGTTAGTAAGTTGTGGGTGTTGCTTGGATTGTAGTGTGGTCTTTTGTGGTGGTGTTGTTATTAGTTGTGGGTGTTGTTGGATTGTATTGTGTCTTGTTTGTGGTGTTTGTGGTGTGTGTGGTGTTAGTAGTTGTGGGTGTTGTTGGATTGTATGTGGTCTTTGTGGTGTTTGTGGTGGTGGTGTTAGTGTTGTGGGTGTTGTTGGATTGTATGATGGTCTTTTGTGGTGTTTGGTGGTGGTGGTGTTAGTAGTTGTGGGTGTTGGTTGGATTTGTGTGTGTAGTCTTTTGTGGTGTTTGTGATTGTGGTGTTAGTAGTTTGTGGGTGTTGTTGGATTGTAGTGTGGTCTTTTGGTGGGTTTGTGGTGGTGGTGTGTTGAGTATGTGCGGTGTTGTTGGATTGGGTAGTGTGGTCTTTGTTGGCGTTTGTGGTGGTGGTGGTTAGTAGTTGTGGGGTGTTGTTTGGAATTTTAGTATTGTGGTCTATTTTGTGGTGTTATGTGGTGGTGGTGGTGTTAGTAGTTGTGGGGTGTTGTTGGATTGTAGTGTGGTCTTTGTGGCGTTTGTGGTGGTGGTGTTAGTAGTTGTGGGGTGTTGTTGGATTTTGTATTGTGGTTTTTGTGGTGGTAGTTGTTGTTGAGTGTGGTGATGTTGGAATTGGTATTGTGTCTTTTGTGGTGTTTGTGGTGGTGGTGGTGTTAGTAGTTGTGGTTGATGTTGTTGTAGTAGTGGTCTTTTTGGTGGTGTTGTTGGTGGTGGTGAGTGTGGTCGTTGTTGGATAAGGAGGTGATGTGGGTGTTGTGGGTGTTGAGTGGATGGTTGGTCTTTTGCGTGGTGTTGTTGGATTATAGTGTGGTCAATTGTGTGTTTGTGGTGGTGTGTTAGTTGTTGTGGGTGATGTTGGATTGTAGTGTGGTCTTTTTGGTGGTGTTGTTATTAGTTGTGTGTTGTTGGATTGTATTGTGGTCTTTTGTGGTGTTTGTGGTGGTATGGTGTTAGTAGTTGTGGGTGTTGTTTGGATTGTAGTGTGGTCAATTGTGGTGTTTGGTGGTGGTGGTGTTAGTAGTAGTGTTGTTGGATTGTAAGTGTAGTGTTTTGTGGTGTTTGTGGTGGTGGTGTTAGTAGTTGGGTGTTGTTGGATTGTAAGTGTAGTGTTTGTGGTGTTTTGTCGGTGGTGTTAGTAGTTGTGGGTGTGTTGGTTGTAGTGTGGTCACTTGTGGTGTTTGTGGTGGTGGTGTTAGTAGTTTGTGGGTGTTGTTTGGATTGTATGTGGGTTTTTGTGGTGTTTGTGGTGGGCGTGTTAGTAGTTTGTGGGTGTTGTTGGATGTAGTGTGGTCAATTGTGGTGTTGTGGTGGTGGTTTTAGTCTGTGGGTCTTGTTGGTTGTAGTGTGGTCAATTGTGGTGTTGGGTGGGGTGGTGTTAGTAAGTGTGGGTGTTGTTGGGTTGTAGTGTGGTCTTTGTGGCGTTTGTGGTGTGGTGTTAGTAGTTGTGGGTGTTGTTGGATTGTATTGCGGTCTTTTTGTGGTGTTTGTGGTGGTGGTGTTATAGTTCGTGGGTGTCTGTTGGGTTGCTAAGTGTGGGTCTTTTGTGGTGTTTGTGGTGGTGGTGTAGTAGTTTGGGGTTTGTTGGGTTGTTAGTGTGTCAGTGTGGTTTTTGTGTGATGTTGGTGGTGTGGTTAGTTAGTAGTTGTGGTGTTTGTTGGGTTGTAGTGTGGTCTTTTGTGGTAGTTGTGGTTGGTGGTGTTAGTAGTTGTGGGGTTTGTTGTTGTTCTTTTGTAGTCGTGGTTGTTGTGGTGTGTTGTTGGGTGGTGGTGTTAGTAGTTGTGGGTGTTGTTGGATTTGTAGTGTGGTCTTTTGTGGTGTTTGTGGTGGTGGTGTTAGTAGTTGTGGGTGTTGTTGGGTTGTAGTGTGGTCTTTTGGGTGTTTGTGGTGGTGGTGTTAGTAGTTGTGGTGTTTGTTTGTTGTGTGGTCTTTGTGTTGTTTGTGGTGGTGGGTTAGTATTGTTGGGGTGTTGTTGGGTTGTAGTGTGGTCTTTTGTGGTGTTTTGGGTGGTGTTAGTAGGTGGGTGTTGTATTTGTATGCGGGTCTGTGGGTTTGTAGTGTGTGGTGTTAGTAGTTTGTGGTGTTGTTGGATTGTAGTGTGGTCTTTTGTGGTTTTGTGTGTTGTTGTTAGTAGTTGTGGGTGTTGTTGGATTGTATTGTGGTCTTTTGTGTGTTGTATTGTGGTGTGGTGATAGTGTTAGTGTTGTGGCTGTTGTTGGATTTAGGTGGTCTTTTGTGGTGTTTGTGTGGTGGTGTAGTAGTGTTGTGTTTGTTGGATTGTAGTGTGGTCTTTTGTGCTGTTTGTGGTGGTGGTGTTAGTAGTTGTGGGTGTTTGTTGGATGTGTAAGTGTGGTCTTTTGTGGCGTTTGTGGTGTTGTTAGTAGTTGTGGTGGGTTTGTTGGATTTGTAGTTGTGGTCTTTGTGTTGTTTGTGTGGTGGTGGTGTTAGTAGTTGTGAGTGTTTTTGGATTGTAGCTTGTAGTGCTTTTGTGGTGTTTGTGGTGGTGGTGTTATTAGTTGTGGGTGTTGTTGGATTGTATGTGGTTCTTTTGTGGTGTTTTTGTGGTTGGTAGTTAGTGTTGTGCGGTGATGTTGTATGTATGTGGTTCTTTGTGGTGGTGTGTTTAGTGTGGTGTTGTTGGATTGTATTGTGGTCTTTGTGGTGTTTGTGTGGTGGTGGTGTTAGTAGTTTGGGTGTTGTTGGATTGTATTGTGGTCTTTTGTGGTGTTTGGTGGTGGTGTTAGTAGTTGTGGGTGTTGTTGATGTATTGTGTCTTTTGTGTGTTTTGTGGTGGTGGTGTTAGTAGTTGTGGGTGTTGTTGGATGTAGTGTGGTCTTTGTGCGTGTTTGTGGTGGTGGTGTTAGTAGTTGTGGGTGTTGTTGGATTGTAGTGTGGTCTTTTGTGGTGGTGTTGTTATTAGTTGTGGGTGTTGTTGGATTGTATGTAGTGTTTTGTGGTGTTTGTGGTGGTTGGTGTTATAGTTGTGGGTGTTGTTTGGATTGTATTGTGGTCTTTTTGTGGTGTTTGTGGTGGTGGTTGGTGTAGTAGTTGTGGGTGTGTTGGATTGTAGGTGTGGTCTTTTGTGGCGTTTGTGGTGGTGGTGTTAGTAGTTGTGGGTGTTGTTGGATTGTAGTGTGGTCTTTTGTGGTGTGTGTTGTGGCGTGTAGTAGTTGTGGGTGTTGTTGCGATTGTTATGTTGGTTTTTTGTGGTGTTTGTGTGTGGTGTTAGTATCTGTGGGTGTGTTGGATTGTAAGTGTGGTCTTTGTGGTTTTGTGGTGTGGTTGTTAGTAGTTTGTGGGTGTTGTTGGATTGTAGTGTAGTCTTGTGGTGTTTGTGATTGTGGTGTTAGTAGTTGTGGGTGTTGTTGGATTGTAGTGTGTCTTTGGGTGTTTGTGGTGGTTGGTGTTAGTAGTTGGGTGTTGTTGGATTGTAGTGTGTCTTTTTGTGGCGTTTGTGGTGTGGTGTTAGTAGTTGTGGGTGTTGTTGGATTGTATTGTGGTCTTTATGTGGTGTTTGTGGTGGTGGTGGTGTTAGTAGTTGTGGGTGTGTTGGATTGTAGTGTGGTCTTTTGTGGTGTTTGTAGGTGTGGTGTTAGTAGTGGGTGTTGTTGGATGTATGCTGGTCTTTTGTGGTGGTGTTGTTATTAGTTGTGGTTGTTGTTGGATGTATTTGGTCTTTTGTGTGTTTGTGGTGGTGGTGTTAGTAGTTGTGGTGATGTTGGATGTAGTGTGCTCTTTGTGGTGTTTTGGTGTGTGGTGTTAGTAGTTGTGGGTGTTGTTGGCATTGTATTGGGTCTTTTGTTGGTGTTGTGGTGGTGGTGTTAGTAGTTGTTGGGTGTTGTTGGATTGTAGTGTTTTTGTGGTCTTTTGTGGTGGTGTGTTATTAGTTGTGGGTGTTGTGGATTGTATTGTGGGTCTTTGGTGTTTGTGGTGGTGGTGTTGTAGTTGTGTTGATGTTGGATTGTAGTTGTGGTCTTTTGGTGGTGTTGTTATTAGTTTGTGGTGGTTGTTGGATTGTAGTGTGGTCTTTGGTGGTGTTGTGTAGTGGTGGTGTTAGTAGTTGTGTGGTGTTTGTTGGATTGTATTGTGGTGCGTTCTTTTGTGGATGTTGTGGGATGGTGTGTATATAGTTGTGGGTGTGTTGCGATTGGAGTGTGTCTTTTTGTGTGGGTGTGTTGTTATTAGTTGTCGGGTGTTGTGTGGATTGTAATTGTGTCTTTTGTGAGTGTTTGGTGGTGGTGTTAGTATTGTGGGTGATGTTGATTGTAGTGTGGCTCTTTTGTGGTGTAGTTGTTATTAGTTTTTGTTTTTTTTTTGGGTGTCTGTTGGATGTAGTGTGGTCTTTTGTGGTGTTTGTGGTTGTGTTAGTAGTTGTGGGTGTGTTGGATGTGTATTGTGGTCTTTTGTGGTGTTGTGGTGTGGTGGTGTTCAGTAGTTGGGTGTTGTTGGATTGTATTGTGGTTTTTGGTGTTTTGTGGTGTGGTGTTAGTAGTTGTGGGTGTTGTTGGTATTGTAGTAGTGGGTCTTTTGTGGCGTTTTGGTGGTGGTGTTGTAGTTGTGGGTGATGTTGGATTGTAGTGTGGTCTTTGTGGTGGTGTTGTTATGTGTGTATTGTGGTGTGTGTGGTCGAGTTGTATTGTGTCTTGTGTGTGGTGTTTGTGGTGGTAGCTGTTGAGTAGTTGTGGGGGTTTTTGGATGTTGGTTGTAGTGTTCTTTGGTGGTGGTTTGTTAGTTAGTTGTGGGTGTTGTTGGATTGTATTTGGTCTTTGTTGTCTGTTTGTGGGTGGTGTGTTATTGTTTGGGTGTTGTTGGATTGTATTGTGCGTCTTTTGTGGTGTTTGTGGTTGTGGTTGTTAGTAGTTGTGGGTGTTTGGATTGTAGTGTGGGTCTTTTGTGGTGGTGTTGTTATTAGTTGTGGGTGTGTTGGATTGTATTGTGGGTCTTTTGTGGTGTTTTGTGGTGGTGGTTAGTAGTTGTGGGTGATGTGGATTGTAGTCTTGGTTCTTTTGTGGTGGTGTTGTTATTAGTGTGGGATGTTGTTGGATTGTATTGTGGGTCTTTTGTGGTGTTGTGGTGGTGGTGTTAGTAGTTGTGGGTGATGTTGGATGTAGTGTGGTCTTTTGTGGTGGTTTGTTATTAGTTGTGTGTTGTTGTTGTATTGTGGTCTTTGTGGTGTTGTGGTGGTGGTGTTATAGTTGTGGGGGTGATGTTGGATTGTAGTGGTGGTCTTTTGTGGTGGTGTTGTTATTAGTTGTGGGTGTTGTTGGATTGTATTGTGGTTCTTTTGTGGTGTTGTGGTGGTGGTGTTAGTAGTTGTGGGTGATGTTGGACTTGTAGTGGTTGTCTTTTGTGGTGTTATGTGTTGGGGTGTTAGTTGTTGGGGGTTGTTGGATTGTAGGTGGTCTTTTGTGGTGTTGTGTGGGGTGTGTTAGTAAGTTGTGGGTGTGTTGGATTGTAGTGTGGTCCTTTGTGGTGGGTTTGTGGTGTGGTTGTTAGTAGTTGTGGTGGTTGTTGGATTGTAGTGTAAGTGTTTTGTTGGTGTTTGTGGTGGTGGGTTATTACGTTGTAGGTGTTGTTGGATGTAGTTGTGGTGCGTTTTGTGGTGTTTTGTGGTGGTGGTTGTAGTTGGGTGTGTTGGATTGTAGGTGGTCTTTTGTGGTGGTGTTGTTATTAGTTGTGGGTGTTGTTGGATTGTATTGTGGTCTTTTGTGGTGTTTTGGTGGTGGTGTTGGTAGTTGTGGTGATGTTGGATTGTAGTGTGGTCTTTTGTGGTGGTGTTGTTATTAGTTGTGGGTGTTGTTGGATTGTATTGTGGTCTTTTGTGGTGTTTGTGGTGGTGGTGTTAGTAGTTGTGGGTGTTGTTGGAAATGTAGTGTGGTCTTTTGTGGTGTTTGTGGTGGGTGTTATTAGTTGTGGGTGTTGTTGGATTGTATTGTGGTCTTTGTGGTGTTGTGGTGGTGTGTTAGTAGTTGTGGTGTTGTGGATTGTATGTGGTCTTTTGTGGTGTTTGTGGTGGTGGTGTTAGTAGTGTGGGTATTGTTGGATTTGTATTGTGGTTTTTGTGGTGTTTGTGGTGGGGGTGTTAGTAGTGTGGGTGTTGTTGGGTTGTAGTGCGGTCTTTTGTGGTGTTTGTGGTGGTGGTGTTAGTAGTTGGGGTGTGTTGGGTTGTAGGTGGTTTCTTTGTGGTGTTGTGGTGGTGGTGTAGTAGTTGTAGGTGTTGTGGGTTGTAAGTGCGGTCTTTGTGTGTTTGTGGTGGTGGTGTTAGTAGTTGTGGGTGTTAGTTGGATTGTAGTGTGGTCTTTTTGTGTGTTTGTGTGCGTGGTGTTAGTAGTTGTGGGTGTTGTTGGGTTGTAGTGTGGGTCAATTGTGGTGTTTGTGGTGGTGGTGTTAGTAGTTGTGGGTGTTGTTGGATTGTGTAGTGTAGTCTTTTTGTGGTGGTGGTGTAGTTGTGGGTGTTGTTGGGTTGTAGTGTAGTCTTTCTGGTGTGTTGTGGTGGTGGTGTTAGTAGTTTGTGGGTGTTGTTGGGTTGTAGTGTAGTCTTTTGTGGTGTTTGGTGGTGTGTGTTAGTAGTTTGGTGTGTTGTTGGATTGTAGTGTAGTGTTTTTGTGGTGGTGGTGTTAGTTGTGGGTATTGTTGGGTGCATTGGGTTCTTTTGTGTTTGTGGTTAGTGGTTTGTTAGTAGGTGTGGGTGTTGTTGGGTTGTAGGTAGCGTCTTTTGTGGGTTTGTGTTGGTGGTGTTTAGTAGTTGTGGGTGTTGTTGGATTGTAGTGTAGTGTTTTTTGTTCGGTGGTGGTGTTAGTTGTGGGTGCTTGTTGGGTTGTATTGTGGTCTTGTGGTGTTGTGGTGGTGGTGTGTTAGTTGTTGTGGGTGTTGTTGGGTTGTAGTGTGGCCAATTGTGGTGTTGTGGTGGGTGGTGGTGTTAGTTGTTGTGGGTGGTTGTGCGATTGTATTGCGGTCTTTGTGGTGTTTGTGGTTGTGGTGTTAGTAGTTGTGGCGTGTTGTTGGATTGTATTGTGGTCTTTGTGGTGTTTTGTATTCGTTGTGGTGTTGTTGGGTTTAGTGTGTCTTTTGGGTGTTTGTGTTGTTATTGTTTAGTGTTGTGGTGTTGTGAATGTAGTGTGGTCTTTTGTTGGTGTTTTGTGTTGTTGTTGTTAGTAGTTGTGGTTGTTGAATTGTAGTGTGCTTTTGTGGTGTTTGTGTGTTGTCGCGTGGTTAGTAGTTGTGGGTGTTGTTGGATTGTAGTGTGGTCAATTGTGGGTTGTTTTGCGGTGTGGTGTTAGTAGTTGTGGGTGTGTTGATTGTTAGTGGTGTCAATTGTTTAGTAGTTGTAGTTGTAGTTTAGATATTTCGTTTCAAGTTTACTGTTCTTGTCTACTGACTACAGTGCGTTTTAGGATTAGTGTTAGTGAAAGTATGAGGAGCAGTATTAATAATAGTAGTGATATCATCGTTAATGGTATCAATAATGATATTGATATTGGTATTATGGTTACTATCATTAGTAGTATTAATAACTTTTTTCTCTCTCATTTCCTCACCGACCTCAGCCTCCGTTTCTCCCTTTATCTTCCTTTCTCCTTCTTCCTTTCCTCTGCCTTACTTCTTCCCTCCTCTTCCTCTGTCTTTCCCCTTTCTCTCTTCTCAGCACTCCCCATTGACTTCTCTTCTCTCTCTTCTCTTCTCTCTCATTTCTCTCCACTCCCTTTCCCTTTCTCTCATCCTCTTATTCTCTCTTACTCTCACACTCTCTCCTCCCCTTTCCCTCCCTCATTCTCCGATTCACTCGTCCTTACGCTCCTCTCTCATCTCCCCTCACATCCATCTTTCTCCCCTTCTTCTGCAACGTTCTACTCTCCATCCTCCCCCTCTTCCTCTTCCCCTCCCCCTCTCTTTCCTACCATGCCTCCTCTCTCTCCTCCCTTTCCTCCTCCTCCCCACTCTCCCTCCTCCTCCTACCCCCTCTTCTCCCCTCTTCCCTCCTCCTCCATCCTCTTTAACACTATCGGCC
>NW_020871105.1:97500-100000 GCF_003789085.1 Penaeus vannamei
AATTGGCTTACCTTTGAAACTCTTTTCTCTGAAATCATTTTTATTTGAAATTTGTATCGTGACTCAAACTAGATTATCTTTTTTTTTTATTTTTCGTAGAACAATATCTAAATGGACATGCAGATCACATTGTTCGAATATACATTTCCTTTTGTGAGCAACTCCCCCCCCCTCCCCCTTGAGAAACGTTTGATAAAATATTACTCAAAGATACATGCAAGTCATAGGACTGTGATATATAGCTTTATAAGGATAAATATTCCTTCCAAATGCTTCCAGTTTGAACCATTCAGACATAGCTTATCCAAGTAATCATATGCAAGGCTCACGTTGTACAAATATCTATTCATATATATACAAAGGGCCAATGCACAAAAGACATGGTAACAGCTGTAATTCTTTGAGCTATGAACTTAAATTCCTTTTGCGTATAAAATGAAGATGGGTATTTTTTAAAAGGTTATATCGCTATGTGAATCAATGCTGGTATGATTAATTCACCAAAATGTATTTAATATCTCTATCACATACTGATTACGTGTTATTTTCTATTTTTTTCTGTAAATATATTTATGTTCTGTGTATCCTGCCAACTCAATTAACGAAGCTAGATTGTCCAGTGTATTATTTCCTGTTAGTTTCAATTTTCATCAAAGAGAAATAAATTAATGAAAATACATTTGTTTACTTGCCCTTTTGCATGAAAAATACCTCCGCTTAATGCATTATAACATAATGTGCTTCAGATAATGCTTCTCATTAATGTACAGTTGAATAAAAAAAACACCAGGATTTCAACATCATTTTCAGTTTCATTTTAGATTCATCAGTAGGATTAATCTACCCGTTAATCCTATGCAAAAGACATATAGCTGTGCAGAAGTTCATCATGTAGGGAAAAAATACAACCGTTAACGTAGAAAAAAATACAAATTCATCCATACTGCTATTCCAATGCATCTTAGAAAATCCCATAAACAATAGGATCCCACAACATAAGGATCCCACAACAACAACATCCCACAACAGAAGGATCCCATTAACGAAATGATCGCACAACAAGAGGATCAAATAAACATAAGGATCCCACAACAAGATCCCACAACAAGAGAATCCCATAAACAAAAGGATCCCAGAACAAGAGAATCCCACAACAAGAGAATCCCACAACAAGAGAATCCCACAACAGGAGAATCCCACAACATGAGAATCCCACAACAACAACATCCCACACCAACAACACCCACAACAAAATCCCACCAACAACATCCACAACAAACAACATCCCACAACAAACAACATCCCACAACAACAAGGGAATCCCACAACAACAACATCTCACAACAACAACATCCCACAACAAAAGAATCCCACAGTACACACAAACCCACAAACCGTAGCTGCAACATGCAACACACTCCCTCCCCCCCCCCCCCCCATTGGAAGACGGTCTGCACGTGACCTGTACATTATGCAGACTCTGGCAAGCCTTCCGCCAGCCGCTTCAGCCGAAAGCCGGAACAAGGGCCTCTAAGGTGTTTCAGAAGCCTCGGCTTTGCGTGAGAAACGATTAGCGAAATTGGGAGATTTTTTTATCTATAATTGTTATTTATTTTTATTATATTATTATTATTATTATTATTATTATTATTATTATTGTTGTTGTTTATTTTATTATTGTTATTATTATTCTTATATTTATTATATTATTATTATTATTATTATTATCATTATTATTATTATTGTTATTATTATTATTATTATTTTTATCATATTATTATCATTATTATTGTTGTTGTTATTATCATTATTGTTATCATTATATTATTATTATCATATTTTTTATATCATTTTATTATTATTATATCATTATTGCTATTATTATTATTATCATCATTATCATTATTATCATCATTTTTTAGGTTAGTCTCTGGTACTTGGCGAAAAGGTGTATTTTTTCTATTAGTATTTTTTTTACATCCTTAGTCTTTCTTTCTTGTTAAAAGCAGAAGAGGAGAAAGATGAAGATGATGAAAAGAGAGGAAAAATAACACGAAGAAGAGAAATAAGAAGTGCAATAAAAAAGAAAGAGAAAATGAAGAAAGAGGAAGAATATGTTTAATAACAATGATGATAATAATGATAAATATTATCATCATCATCATAATCAGAAAAAATAAGAAGAAAAAAGGGAAGAAAAAGAAAGAAAAGGAAAAGAAAAAGAGATAAACAAAAAGAAGAGATTAGCTAGAATGGATTCAGAAAAACAGCCTTATTAATGGGAAGTTAAATAACAAAATACCTTTTTTGTACTTTATTTTTCATCAAATTCCTTTGTGTGATAAATATTTCAGAAAATATGAAATATTATGCCGAAATAAGGCTGCTTCTATAACATACACTTACACATATGATAATATACATAAGCTCACACACACACAGATAGATAGATAGATAGATGGATGGATAGATAGGTGGATGGATGGATGGAATGGATGGA
>NW_020871105.1:112500-115000 GCF_003789085.1 Penaeus vannamei
TTGTTACTATTATTTTTATTGTTGTTGTTGTTGATAGTGTTATTTTTGTTATTATCTTTATCATTATTATCATTACTACAATTGCAATTTTCATATTATCGTCATCATTTTTGTTTATCATTGTTATCATTATTGCTATTATCATTATCATCATTATTATTACTATTATCATTAATACTATTGTTATTATCATCATTGTTGTTGTTTAATGTTATCTTGAGGGTCGTTTTCTTAATTGTTATTACTATTATTGTGATTGTGATAAGGGTTACAATATGATGATAAGGATTACAATAATGATAACAATAATGATTAGTTTATCTCATTTCTTTATGATTATTATTAGTAGCTTTATTATGATTATTATTGTTATTTCTGACATTGTTACTTTTACTATTTGTTATTATTATCATTAATTCAACATTATCATTATTATTGTTGTTGTTATTATCATTATTATCATTATTTTTTCATCTTTATCATTTTCATTCATTATTCATTATTTCATTATCATAACATTGATAATATTGCTATTTCATTTCCTATTCTTATTATTATTTTCATTATCATCATTACCATCTTCATAACCATTGTTATTATTACTTGGAATATTTATATTGCTTTATTTATTTTTGTTTGCTCAATGTTCTCTGTTTGATTTTTATTATCCGTTGGTGTTTTTGTTTCCTGTCTTCGGTCTTGACATTTTTTTCTTAGATTTTTCCCTATTATTTTTCCCTAGTTTTGCAACACTTGTCTTATCTCTCTCTCTCTTTTGCTTTTCTTCTCTTCTCTTTATCTTCTTGCTTCCTCTCTCCTCTCTCTCTCTCTTCTCTCTCTCTCTGCTCTCCTTCTCTCTCTCTCTCTCTCTCTCTCTCTCTCTCTCTCTCTCCTCTCTCTCCTCTCTCTCTCTCTCTCTCTCTCTCTCTCTCTCTCTCTCTCTCTCTCTCTCTCTCTCTCTCTCTCTCTCTCTCTCTCTCTCTCTCTCTCTCTCTCTCTCTCTTCTTCTTTCTTGTTCTCTCTCGTAACCTCATATTTTTAAATCTCATTTTTCACTTTCCCATCTATTTCGTTATCTCACTCGTCAAGCACACAACATAAACACACACGCATCTATGTATTTATCTGTCTACTTACCTATCTATCTGTCTCTCTTCCTATCTAACTAATTGTCTATCTATATACAACACACGCAAAGGCATTTAAAGTAATTTGTATAGGTTTATTTTTCCCCAATATTGTATTTTTGTTCGTTACGCGACAAAAAAAAAAAAAAAAAAAAAAAAAAAAAAAATCTACAACCCACTCGACTAATCGTGAATATTGTTAATTAATGAATCCGGTTCTTGACACATCAGCTGTTAGTCCCAATTGTGATCGATTCCCCCTCTCACCTCTCTTTCCCCTCTCTCCGCTCTCATCCCTCTCTTTCCTCTCACCCCTTTCACCCTTCTCTCTCTTTCTCCCTCTCTCTCTCACCCCTCTCTCTCCTCTCACCCTCTATTTTCCCTCCCTCTCTCTTCACCCCTCTCTCACCCCTCTCTCCTCTCTCTCACCCCTCTCTCCGCTCTCACCTCTCTCATCCTCTCTCTCCTCTCACTCGCTCAATCCTTTCTCCCCTCTCACCCCTCTCATGTCATTATACCTTTTCCCTCTCCCCCCTCTCCCCCTTTCCCCTTTCCCCATCCCCTCTCCCCCCTTTCGCCATTCCCCTCGACTCTTAACCACACTCCATCTTTCCATTAACGACTTTCCCCTCACTCTTTCCTGTCTTCTCATTACCCCTTTCTCTCATCTACTCCTTTCCCCTTTTCTCTTTTCTCTGTTTCCTCATTCCTCCTTTCTTGTTAAGTAGGCTCGACCCTCCTTTTCTCTGTCTCCTAGTTCCTCCTTTTCTCTCAATTATTCCTGCCCTCTCTTATTCTTTGTCTTCTTTACCTTCTTCCTGTTCTCCCATTTTCATCTTCCTCATCTACCCCTTCCCTCCCTCTTCTCCTTTCTCCTCATTCATCCTCTTATCTCAATTATTCTTGCTCCCTCCTATTCCTTCCCTTCATCACCTTTTCCTTCTCATTCTCCACCCCCCACCTCTTCCTCATCTACCCCCCCTCATTTCCCCCTCATAACACGTCCCTTCAAACCCCATCTCGGGCCCTCATTATACCTCTCCCCTCCCCCACTCCCTACCCCCCCCCCCCCGCCTCACTCCTACCCGTTCGCTCATTATCCCCCCCCATCCTCACCCCTCTCCCTCATTACCCTCCACCTCCTCCTCATCCCTTCATTAAACCCCCCTCTCCCCTCCCCCCACCTCACGCTTCTTTCACACGGATCAACGCCGCACAGCATGACCAGATGTTCAGTTGACACGTTCACCTTGACCTGTGTCGGGTCGTGACCTGGCGTGGCCCGGAGGTCAATGGAGGGGGTGGGGGGTAGGGGTGAGAGGGGGTCTTCTCGTTTTCATTCCCGCTCTCTTTATTTTTTTTACTTTTCTTTT
>NW_020871105.1:122500-127500 GCF_003789085.1 Penaeus vannamei
GCCTGTCTATCTGTCTGTTTGTCTGTCTGTCTCTCTGTCTCTGTCTCTCTCTCTGGCTGTCTGTCTGTTTGCCTGTTTGTCTTTCTCTGTCTCTATATCTGTCTCTCACTCTGTCTATCTGTCCCTGTCTTTCTGTCTGTCTGTCTCCCCCTCTCTCTCTCTCTCTCTCTCTCTCTCTCTCTCTCTCTCTCTCTCTCTCTCTCTCTCTCTCTCTCTCTCTCTCTCTCTCTCTCTCTCTCTCTCTCTCTCTCATTCTTTCTCTCCTTCACACCCAATTATACAAATAAGTTCGTTAGTGTGTGGTTCCGTATAAGCATATACTTGTCCACGTGCCGGAATGTCCATCTTAATTACAAGACCTTCCTTACTACCAAGTAGCTAGTAAAAAAAAAAAAAAAAAAAAAAAAAAAAAAAAAAAAAAAAAAAAAAAAAAAATCTAAGAAACCATTACTGAAACTTAAAGAAAAAAAAAGAAAAAAAGCTGGATAAAGAAGACAAATTAGGACCTGGCGATCCTTTCTGTCCCAAAAAACGCCGCCTTTTTATGAAGATAAGGAGGGGAGTTTATAAGACCCTCTCGTGTGAGCCGTTTGGTAATCAGCTGGGAACATGGAGGAAATGAAACAGCTCGTCTTTTCGAGTTTCTAACGGTGATGAGGCGAGTGAGGTTGGGGGGAGAGGGAGGGAGGAAAGGAGGGATGAAAGGAAGGAGGAGGGAGCTATGGAAGGAGGAAGGGAGGAAGGAAGAGGAGGAGGGAGGGAAGGGGAAGGAAGGGGAGGAAAGGAGGGAGGGAGGGGAGGTATGCGTATAGAAAGATCTGGCGTAAGAGGTAAGAGAGAGAGATTGAGAGAGAGAGAGAGAGAGAGAGAGAGAGAGAGAGAGAGAGAGAGAGAGAGAGAGAGAGAGAGAGAGAGAGAGAGAGAGAGGAGAGAGAGAGAGAGAGAGAGAGAGAGAGAGAAAGAGAGAGAGAGAGAGAGGAGAAGAAAGAGAAAGAGAAAGAGAGAAATAGAGAGAGAGAGAGGAATCAGATTACCGTTATAAATTTCAGTACAATATAATATTAATCTACAAAATCTCCGAAATGAATCTGTTATCTCTTATCTACAGTATCACCTTCTTACCATCTTATCAATAAGCGGATATATATTTCACAAGTCATAACTGAAATAGATACCGCATTGTTTCTCCTTCTCTTTCTGTCTCTGTCTGTCTTTCTTTATTTTTTTTCTCTCTTTCTTTCTTCTCCTCTCCTCCTCCTCTTTCTTCTTTCTCTCTCTCTCTCTCTCTCTCTCTTCCTCTCTCCTCTCTCTCTCTCTCTCTCTCTCTCTCTCTCTCTCTCTCTCTCTCTCTCTCTCTCTCTCTCTCTCTCTCTCTCTCTCTCTCTCTCTCTCTCTCTCTCTCTAAGTCCCTGTCTCTGTCTTCGTCTATCTGTTTATCTGCCTGATTCTCTCTTTCTGTCTGTCTGTCTATCTCTTTTTTTTTGTCTTTACCGCCCTCGCCCTGTCTCTGTCTTCGTCTGTCTGTTTATCTGCCTGACTCTCTCTTTCTGTCTGTCTGTCTATCTCTTTCTCTGACTTTACCGCCCTCGCCCTGTCTCTGTCTCTCTCTTGTCATATTTGATAATCTATCATATCTTTCTTTTTTCCTCTCTCTTCCCATCAATCATTCTTTTTACGTGTCTCTCCCTTCCCCTCCTTTCTGTATCTGTTTTCCCATTCTCTGTTCGTTTCCCTTCCTTTCCCATCGAGTTTCTTTTATCCTATCTACATCCCTCTCCCTTTCATTCTACGCGTCTCCCCCTTTCCCTCCTTCCATCTCTATTTCTACCATCCTCTCTCTCATCCTATGTACGTCTCTCTCCTTTTCTCTCGTTCTATCTTTCCTTCTCTCTACTGCGCTCTCTCTTTTCTCTCATTTTATCTACGTCTCTCTCTCTTTCCCTCCTCCCTTCTCCCCTACTCTCTACCTCTCCCTCTCTCTTTTCTCTCATTCTGTCTACGTACCTCTCTCCTCTGCCCCATCCTCCTACGTTTCTCTCCCTTTCACTCCTTCCTTCTCCTCTACTCTATACCTCTCCCTATTTTTTTTCTCTCATTCTATCTACGTCCCTCTCCCTCTCCCTCATTCCTTCTCCCCCCACTTTCTACCTCTCCCTATCTCTTTTCTCTCATTCTATCTATGTTATCTCCCTCTCCCTCCTTCCTCCTACGCCTCTCTCCTCTTCCTTCTCCCTCCTTCCTCCTACGTCTCTCTCCCATCTCCCTACTCTCCCTCCCTCCCCTCTCATTACCCACCACCTCTTCTCTCCCATTTATCAAGTCCGCCTACAGTACGCTCTTAGAGGTCAATTTCCCCTGCCTCGCATAGCCCAGACCTCGAGGTATAGAGGAACATCTTATCTATATTGCTTCTTTCTGTGGAATCTCTTACGGTATATTTGTATAGGGAAGGTTGTATATCAGAGAACTTGATTTGATTGTCTGTTATTGTTATTTGTATTGCTATCAGTGGGATTGTTTTTCGTTTTATTGTTATTATTGTTGTTGTTATCTATGTTGATATTGTTTTGTAGTAATTATGGTTATTATTATTATTAATATTATTATTATCATTATTATTATCATTATCATTATTATATCATTATATATTAATATCATTATATTATATTATTATATTTATTATTATTATTATTATTATCATTATTATTATTATTATCATTATTATTATTATCAATATTATCGTTTTTATTATCATTATTCTTAGTAGTAGTAGTAGTAGTAGCAGCAATAGTATTATGATTATCGTTATTGTCCTTATCATTATCATTACCATTATCATTATTATTATTTTAATCATTTTCATCATTATTACTATCATTATCATCATCATCATTATCATTATATTACTATTATCATTACTATCTTATTATTATTTTATTATTAATACCATCATTGCATTGTTATTATTATTATCATCATCATCATCATTATTTTTTCATTACTGTTATTATTGTTCTTCTTATTAACATCACTATCATTATGATCATTATCATTACTATAATCATTATTGCTATCATGTTATTTGTCATTACTAGTTTAACTATCGTTATTATGCTATCATTATTTACATCATCATATATTATTATCATCATTAGTACTACGACTTCTAGAGAAATAATAATTATTATCCATACTACCACTATTATCATCATTGTTATCATTATGGTTATTATTACTACTACTACTTTTATTATCAAAATTATTATCATTATAATTACTTTTTCTTATTATCATTATTTTATCATTATCATTATTATCATCACTATTACTTGTATCAGTATCATTACTTTCATCACGATTATCATTATCAAAATAAAAATAATAATTATCATTATCATTACTTTTTATCTATTATCATTATCAACATTATCAAGAATGTTCATTAACCTCAACAATCCCTAAACCAAACCATTTGCGAGTGTCTAATCTTTAACGTAAAACATTCTAATCAACCCAACCTCCCATATAAAAGTGAGCCAATAAAAATAGCATTACGGTTATCATTGCTTAATTAACTTCGCTGTTATAACGATAGAAAGTGATCTCTGGCAACAACTTGATAGAGAGGGTTGGCGGTTAGGGATTAAAGATAAAGAGAGGCAGAGGGAAGAGGCGAGGGAGACGGAGGGAGAGAGGAGAGGGGAGGGAGGGGAGAGGAGGGTGAGAGGGGTGAGAGGCGAGAGGGAGGGGGAGAGGGAGGGAGAGAGAGGGAGAGAGAGGGAGAGAGAGGAGGGAGGAGAGAGGGAGAGAGAGAGAGAGAGAGAGAGAGAGAGAGAGAGAGAGAGAGAGAGAGAGAGAGAGAGAGAGAGAGAGAGAGAGAGAGAGAGAAAAAGAGAAAGGGAGAGAGAGCAAAAGAGTGAGAGCGAACGAGAGAGAGAGAAAGAGAGAGCAAAAGAGAGACAGATAAACAGAGTGAGAGAGAGCGAAAGAGAGAAAAAGACAGAAGAGAAAGAGGAGAACAGACAAACAAACAGAGAAGAAAGGGAAAAAAAGCTAAACATGTACAAGGCAAATACAAGCAGACGACAACCAGCTTGTTGGAGGATCTTACAAATGTGATTATGAGGAAGAAATTGGAAGAGATGTGGAGCGTAGGAAGGGAGGGAGGGAAGAGAGGGGGGGGGGGTAGGAGGAGGAAGGGGGGTTAGGAAGATAGGGGAATGGGGACGAGGAGGATAGAGGAAGGGCGTGGAAGATGGAGGAAGGGCGAGGAAGATGGAGTAAGAGGAAGACGAGGAGGAGGAAAAGGAGGAGAGGAAGGGCTAGGAGGAGGAGGAAGAGAAGTAGGAGGAAGGGCGTGAAGGAGAAGGAAGAGGAAGAGGAAGAGGGGGAGGAGTAGAAACACGAAGAATAGGAGGAAGAGTAGGAGGAGGGATAAGAAAGAGGAGTAAGAGGAAGGAGATGGGAGAGAGCGATGAACGAGAAGGAAGAAATGAAGGGTTAGGAAGAAGAAAGGGAGAATACATAGAGCGAAAGAAGGAAGATGCACCAGAAGAATAACATAAATGAAAAGGAGGAAGACATGCGAAATGAATACGAACGAAATGAGTGGAAAAAAGAAGGAAAAAAGAAGTGTGAACGGAAAAGGAAGAAAAGGAGGAAGAAGATATACGAAAGGAATACGAACGAAAGGAGAGGAAAAGGGAAGGGAAAAGAACTGGGAACGGGGAAAGGAAGAAAAAACAAGGATACAATTTCTTGCTCGTCACTGTCTTAGAGTTTTATGAGACAGCTGGCTCGGCAAAGTACGGCAAGCACGAACATGAAATGAAACAGAAAGCCTGAGAGAGGGAGATATATATATATATATATATATATATATATATATATATATATATATATATATATATATATAGAGAGAGAGAGAGAGAGAGAGAGAGAGAGAGAGAGAGAGAGAGAGAGAGAGAGAGAGAGAGAGAGAGAGAGAGAGAGAGAGAGAG
>NW_020871105.1:132500-135000 GCF_003789085.1 Penaeus vannamei
CACACACACACACACACACACACACACACACACACACAACACAACACACACACACACACGCACGCACGCAAACACACACACACACGCATGCGCACGCACAACTCACTTACACCACACACACACACACTCACTCACTCACACAAATGTAAGTATATAGTGAACGTATATACTTAGAAATATATACCCATTCCGTGTGGACGTACCTAAGTCTATACAACACAGACACACAATGATAGTACATTTACACAGATGAAAACAAAGAAATAGAGCAATACTTATAAAGCGCAACACACACTTAATAGTACAGTCGAGTGCTTTCATTATCAAAGGCTTTTAAGCTTAATTTCCAACTTCACGTTTAAAGAACAGAATAGCCCTTTGGATTCCGGGAATGAGGTTAAAGCGAAACACCTGTAAACATGAGCATCTGTTATTCTCAATGGCCGAGTGTGTTGCGAGAGCCGTGTGAGTGCGAGTTGGCCTACGTGAAAATGGGTGTCATTTGGTGTTTAGAGTTGTTGGGGTATGATTTTTTTCTTGCTTAACTGTATTCGCTTATTATAGCTTGTATTTGTGTTAGTTATGTTTTATATTCTGGTGCTTACTATATATATATATATTTTTTTATTATATTATCAATATACATACATACAACACACACACACACACACACCACACACACCACACACACACACACCACACACAAATGCACAACATACATGCGCGCACACACAACATATACACTATATATATATAATATATATATATATATATATAATATTATAATATATTATATACATATATATATATATATATATAATATATATATATATATATATATATATATATATATATATATATATATATATATTACTAAAGAAAAAAGAAGGAACCAAATCCCACAATAAATGCCCAAGGAACAAGAAGAAAGAAAGAGAGCGAGAAACAGGGAACTAAATCCCGCAATAAATGTCCGAAGAAGAAGAAAAAAGAAAGAGATGGAGGAGCCGCAGGCCACCCGAACTGTCCACTGGAAAGAGGCGAAGAGCTGCAACATTAGACGGTAGATCGAGGGAGTCAATCGATGTGGTTAATTCCTCCTCGGGGATGTGATTGGCTGTGAGCCCGAGTCTGCACCGCGTCGAGGAGGTTCACATTTGAGCGTAGGTTCAGCTCTGCCGCAAACGAAAGGGGGGGTCAACTTGTTCTCTGTAGTGTCGGGGTTTTGCCGAATCCAGCTGTCTTGGTGCGGAATAGGTAGACTATAGGCCTAGCGCTTGAAAGATGATGTATCCTTAGAACCGAGTTTCTTATTGAATCGTCAAAGCTTATTATAAATTGACACGTTTCCATACTGGCAAACATAGGGCGGTATTATAACGTGTATAACCGTTCACTTATTAACAGGACTAATCGTTAACGAACATAACTGTCAACTAATAAACAGGACTAACCATTAGCGAACAGAACTTAAATGTTAGAGTATCCGTCTCAGTAATTTAGCTGGACCGTCCTTCAGTGCTGTTGAATTTTGTATTAAATTCTACACTTATCCAGGTTCTTTTGGTAGTCTGAGGCGTGAAATTTGTCAATTCAAGCACTGTGGTTCTGTAAATTTCACATCAAATTCCCGACCAAAATCCTGAATTTTCGGGCAACCAAAATGATTACTCGGAGAGAAACGACAGCCTTTTTGGACAACCCAATCTTTTCGTATATTTCGCATTGTGACAAGAGGTGATAAATGAGTTCCAGAGAACGATAGAATATAGTGTCCCTTTACAGGACAATTTCTCAATTTCACGTCTCATAGGCCTACCTCCATTAGCACTTACCACAAGTCCTTGAAGAATTTGCCGCTGATATGATTTCTTTGTTTCCTCTCGCCCTCGCCATATATTCTTTGGAATTGTTTGCTTAGCCTGTGCTTCAAAAAGGGGACTTCACGAACCTATCTCTTATCAAACTATTGCTGAAGTGTTTTCGGGGTTTTCTCCAGTTCTTTTACCTTTTCCTTATTATGTACCTTCCCCTTCAAGTACAGTAGGTGGTGGCGTTTCCCAAGCTTCTGCATCATTTACAATTCTTTTTTTTTCATAAGAGATTCTTCAGTCTACCCTACTCATTTTTTAACTTCTTTTTTCTTTTTTTTTTGCCTTGACACCCGAGCCATAGGGCAAAGTGATGTAGGCCTACCCAATGCCTACTTTCCACGTGAACACTTATAACTTCGAAGAATAAAACTTAGTGAATGCTAAGGGTATATAAAAGAAAACAAAAGAAAAACAAATATGTAAAACAAATGAAAGAAAACCTCATAGTAGGCTTGCACTTGTACTTAACGATATATTATATTCACGGAAATGCGCAAATGTATTATGCTAATCTATGCTTCACCCTACGCTGCCGAGTGTCTTTTGTTTGGCTTATCAAGTGACACAACTTTCGGCAGTTACTGTTTTGTTTGTATTTACACAAGGGTTCTTACACTTTTGTTTTG
>NW_020871105.1:140000-145000 GCF_003789085.1 Penaeus vannamei
GAGAGAGAGGAGAGAGTTAAGCAGGTAGATATCTAGATGAAGAAGAGGAAAAAAGAGAAAGAAGAGAAGAAGGAGAGGAGGGAGGAAGGAAGGAAGGGAGGAAAAGAGGGAGGAGGAAAGGAAAGAAGGACTTTAGGAAGAGAGTGAGAGAGAGAGAGAGAGAGTGCGAGAGAGCGAGCGAGAGGGTGTGACTGAAATAGTGAATGAGAGATGTGCACTCACATCCAAACGACCGCCCATTAAGAACTGATCACCCGTTTCTCACAAGTGTGTGTTAAAAGGTTTGCCTCACATATTTGCTCGTCAGGAGCAAAGTTATTTTTGGAAAATCGCGATTTCCTTATGAGTAGAATGAAGTTAATAATTTTAATTCTCATCATCATTATAACAATCATTAGTATTATATTCATTACCATAATTAGTATTATTGTCATCCTCAATTGCATTACTATCACATCACCATCATCATCCTATTCCCTGTCAGATTATTAAAATCATCATCACTATTGCATGACCACCATCCATGCCATCATTTCATAATTTCTGTCACAACCTTTGCCATTTTTATCATTACACATATCGCTACAGGGTATGTTTTGCTCTCGGCGCTGCAGTACTGAACGCTGCTATTGATCTCACGAGCGGTGGAAGTATACAAAGAAAGGAAAGAAAAGAAATAAAAGAGAGAAAGTCTGGACGCGTATGAACTCTCCCTTTTTTCAACACTTTTATTCGAGATCCGTGCCACTCTTGCGACTATTTGGTTCCGTCTCGGTGCTTTCCCTTTGTCTCGGGGAGTATCGGATTATACTTTCGTATTTGGATCATGCTTATTTCCGATTCCGTGTGTTTGGGTAATAAGACTTCCATCTCCTTCGTCTTTGTGGAACTGACAAGATTATAACAACGAGGTTACATTTAGCGCGAATCCAACAAATGACATCTCTGTTTTTGAGATCTCGCATCCAAGTTTGACAAACAGTGTCGGATGAGGAAATCTGTCGGTGATGTCGAGAAGCGAAATTGTCCTCCACATCAAAATGAAATGATTTCCTGCAGCAAATTAGGCCATTAACGGTGGCTAGAGCAAGTGCCGATTTGAATCAGCGCTTCAGCCACTAGCGTCGATTTATTTTCTTTTGTTTTCATGCTTTTCCACATTCCAGTTGTGGTAGAACGTAAAGGTGGGTCGTCAGTCAAAATGGCCGTGATCGTATATTTCATCTAATGGGCAGCCCACTTCCATATATTAACCAAACTCCAACACTTAGCCACATACACAACCCGAAACGAATACTATCCAAGAAAATTAAAAAAAACTCCATAACTTCCCCAATAGAAAACGAAACTTATTCACGAACTAGCATCATTCCGCCGAAATTTCCATCACGGCCGCGTTCCCGCCGAAATTCCCGCGCATTAATATCGGCCACGCGTTGAAACGACCTTCAGTCTTCCCAGGACGCGTAACGTTATTCCCTTTCGAACACAACGGAATCTCGGCATCTCGGTCCCTTTGACCAATAGTTGAGAACCGAGTATTGGATAACACACACGGTCCCGTCGAGAGGGAGAGAACGTGGCGTATAATGGCGCTGGGTGGTTCGCTGTCGCCCTGTGGCAACGGTTGGTGTTTGGTTGGCTGGGTGGACGTGTCTTCCTTTTGTTGATTTTGTGTTTGTTCGTGTGTCATTTGTTTTTGGTTGTGTGGTCGTGTGTGTCTCCCTTTTGTTGATTTTTGTGTTCGTTCGTGTGTCATTTGTTTTTGGTTGTGTGGTCGTGTGTGTCTCCCTTTTGTTGATTTTTGTTTGTGTCGTTTGTTTTTTGTTGTTTGTTGTGTCGTTTGTTTGTGTCGTTTGTTTTTTACTTTGTGGACCTGTGATTTCGTGTGTCATTTGTTTTTGGTTGTGTGGACCTGTGTCTTCTTTTGTTGATTGTGTGGACCTGTGTCTTCTTTTGTTGACATTGTATTTGTTCGTGTGTCATTTGTTTTGGTTGCGTGGACGTGTGTATCCTCCTTTTTTTGATTTTGTGTTCGTTTGTGTTTGTTCTTGTGTCGTTTGTTTGTGATCGCCGGAGGAGGAAGAATTCAACTATTTTTTTTACTGGTATCTTGATTTACTGTGAAATGAAGTATGGTAGAACGAGGTATGGTTCAAGGTTTGTGCTACGTGGTGTACATATGTGAAATGAAAGTATGGGTATGGTAGAACGAGGTACGGTGTAGAATTGGTATGGTAGAACGAGGTATGTAGAACGAGGTATGGTTGAACGAGGTATGGTGTTAGAAGAGGTAGGTAGAACGAGGTATGGTAGAACGAGGTATGGTAGAACGAGGTATGGTAGAACGAGTATGGTAGAACACGAGGTATGGTAAACGAGGTATGGTAGAACGCGGTATGGGAAGAGGTATGGTGAACGAGGTATGGTAGAACGAGGTATGGTAGAACGATATGGTAGAACGAGGTATGGTAGAACGTATGGTAGAACGAGGTATGGTAGAACGAGGTATGGTAGAAACGAACGAGGTATGGTTGGTATGGAGAACGTAGAACGAGGTATGGTGGTAGAACGAGGTATGGTAGAACGAGGTATGGTAGAACGAACGAGGTATGGTAGAACGAGGTATGGTTAGAACGAGGTACGGTGGAATAGGCAGGGTTGAACGAGGTTGGTTAGGTATGGTAGAACGCGGTTATGTAGAAGAGGTATAGAACGAGTATGGTATTAGAACGAGGGTAGGAGTACGAGGTAGAACGAGGTATGGTTAGTTGTATGGTAGAAAGGGTATGGTAGAACGAGGTTATGGTAGAACGAGGTATGTAGGTAGAACGAGGTATGGTAGAACGAGGTATGGTAGAACGTATGGTATGGTAGAACGAGGTATGGTAGAACGAGGTATGGTTGAACGAGGTATGGTTGAATGAGGTATGGTAGAGGTATGGTAGAACGAGGTAGAAACGAGGTATGGTATGGTTAGAACGAGGTATGGTAGAACGATGTATGGTTGATGGTAGAACGATATGGTAGGTATAGTTGAAGTATGGTTGAAAGGGATATGGCAGAATGAGGAATGGTTGCATAAGGTATTGCAGAATGAGGAATGGTTGCACGAGTTATGTTGCACAAAGTATGGTTGAGTTTGCACCCTGGCTCAGAGGGTTGGCTTTTGGTGATGACTGGGTAGATAGACATGTGGAGTCTACTGAAAGGCTTCATGGCCACCCCAATGTTTGGTAGAAAATTAGTTTGTAGGAAGTTCATATTATTATTATTATTATTATCATCGTTATCATTATTATGATCATTATTATCATAAGCATCATTTTTTTCAAAACTTCGGGTATGTTTTTGTGCATTTAGTTATGTGTGCTTTAAGTGTGTGTATTTGTTTGTGTGTTTCTTGTCTAGGTATCTGCGTTTGTTTATGTCTATCTATCTAATAGTTTATATGAATGTCTTTGTATAATTATTTTCGTAGGCTATATGTTTGTGTGTGAACATCTGATTATACGCACATATATTCATATATTTGTTTGTGTATTTGCGTATGTGTGTGTGTGTGTGTGTGTGTGTGTGTGTGTGTGTGTGTGTGTGTGTGTGTGTGTGTGTGTGTGTGTGTGTGTGCTAGCGTGCGTCTACGTGTGCGTGTCTGTTTCTCTGTATATGTATTTGTTTCGACATCGCTCTTGTGACTGTATTTGTTCAGAAATCACCAGTAGGATTATTTGTTTGCCTTCCCCTCCTGTCTGTAATGACTCTGTATTGTTATGTACGTATTTGTGTTTGTTTTTGTACATCACAAGTGCTTATGCATATGAGGGGGTTCAATTCCCAACGAGTTCATAACATGTATTTGCTCTGGTTTCAGTCTAATCTCCGGTGGTTCCGGTTTGTTGTTATTGCTTTGGTTATTATTGTTATTATTATATTATATTATTATTATTATTATTATTATTATTATTATTATTATTATTATTATTATTATTATTATTATTATTATTTGTATTATTATTTGTATTTGTTACTTGTATTGTCATTATGCTATTATCATTATCACGTGATGATTGTTATTTATTGTTATCATTATTATTATTATTACCGCTTGTGGTATTATCATCATTAGTCACTCATCATTATTGTTTTGTTGCCGCAAAGTATGAAAGAGGGAAAAAGAGGGAGATAAAACAAATAGAAGCAAGTGAAAACGAACGAAAACAAATAAAAAACAACAAAAAACAAAAACAAGAGAGTAGTTTACTTCCGTAGTTTTGAGGGAAACAATGAATTAAGAATATAAAAAGAGGAAACGATTAAACTAGAATAAGATAAACTGAAATAAGATAAAAATAGATAGAAGAAAAATAAGAACTACAAAATTGATACGTAGTTTACTTCCTTGGATTTCTGGCGTTTTGGGAATTTCAATTAAAGCAAGCGCTCTCATCTGGTTTCCTTTTGTTGGGCTGTTGTCTTGGTTTATTTATGAATCGGGATTAATTTTGTCAGTTTGTCCGTCCGTCTGTCTGTCTGACTGCCTCTCTGTCTATCTTTCTCTTTCTTGAATCTGTCTGTCTGTCTGTCTGTCTGTCTGTCTGTCTGTCTGTCTGTCTCTCTCTCTCTCTCTCTCTCTCTCTCTCTCTCTCTCTCTCTCTCTCTCTGTCTCTGTCTCTGTCTCTGTCTGTCTGCCTGTCTGTCTCTGTCTCTCTCTCTCTCTCTCTCTCTCTCTCTCTCTCTCTCTCTCTCTCTCTCTCTCTCTCTCTCTCTCTCTCTTTTCATTTTGCTTCTCTGTCTCTCTCTATGTATACATTTGTTTGCACATTTTATATAGCGTTTTTCCAATTAATAATGTTTGATCTTTAGAATGAATTTTAGAGTAACATTACTTCAGGTTTTTGAAAATGTTTATTTTTCTTCTTCCCTCTTTCCTTTTCTTTTCTTTCTTTTGTTTTGATGAAAATCTGAGTAGGTAAGCCTTTTTTTTTAAAATCTGTAATCCG
>NW_020871105.1:155000-162500 GCF_003789085.1 Penaeus vannamei
AGGGAGAGAGTAAGGGAGAGAGTAAGGGAGAGAGTAAGGGAGAGGTAAGGGAGAGAGTAAGGGAGAGAGTAAGGAGAGGAGGGAAGGGAGAGGGTGAGGGAGAGAGTAAGGGAGAGAGTGAGGGAAAGAGTAAAAGAGAGAGTAAGAGATGGAGGGAGAGAGTGAGGGAGAAAGTAAGGGATAAAGGTAATAACAGAGATATTAACAGAGGAAGAAATAGAGGCAAACAGATAGAGGCAGAGACAGAGATAGAGGTAGAAGGATGAAGACAGAGATCGGGATAGAGGTAGAGATAAAGATAGAGGTAGAGATAGAGACCGAGAAAGGGAGAGGTAGAGGGAGAGTTGAAAGCATCGGGGTTCAAGTCAATAAAATTATTTTGTCAAAGAAGCATAAAGGCTAGCTTGCCATGCAAAATTATCCTAACATTCATAATAGCCCCCCCCAAAAAAAAAAAAAAAAATATATGGGAGAGAAAGAGCAAGAGATGAGAGAGAGAGCAAGAGCAAGAGAAGAGATGAGAGAGAGAGAGAGAAGAGAGAGAGAGAGAGAGAGAGAGAGAGAGAGAGAGAGAGAGAGAGAGAGAGAGAGAGAGAGAGAGAGAGAGAGAGAGCGAGGAATGAGAGAAGGAGAGGAGATAGCAAGCCTTTTGTCACGACGGGAAAGGCCACACAACAATGAAGGGAAAGACAAGATAAAGAAGAAGAGAAATTCCACGATAAGTCTTCTCTTATCTTTTCCTGCAGAAAACACACACACACACACACACACACACACACACAACACACACAACTACGAATATGTTTGTCGTGTGTACGTGTATGCACACATACCTATTAAAGCAGACAAACTTTCTACACAGCTTATTTAAGAAAGAAAACAGACTGACGAAGAAGAGCAAGACAAATGAGTCACGAACACAGAGACGACGACAGACAGACGGAAAGACAGACAGGCAGACAGATTGGGACACAAACGGACACGTGGAGAGGCAGACAGACAGACAGAGCGACAGGCAGAGACACCTCTGTCAAGCGCAGGCAGAATTGGTTGCCGTTATCATATCCACTTTAGGTCCTCTGCCCGGCGCTCTCTTCCTCCTTCTCCGCCTCCCTTCCTCTGAACCGGTGAACCAAGGAACTGATAAGCAAGGGAACCATTATGCGAGAGGTTGTCACGTCACCGCTGTGTCGATTTGGCGAAGCTTTGGAGCCCTGTTTGGTTTTGGTACCGAACCGCTGGGTGTATTCGAAGCACAGCGAACCGAGGAAACAATAAGCGAACTTTGTCATACACTGTTACGTCTTGATAATGTCATACACTGTTACGTCTTGATAATGTCATACACTGTTACGTCTTGATAATGTCATACAACGTCTGATGTCATACACTGTTACGTCTTGATAATGTCATACACACGTCATGTACACAATTGTTACGTCTTGATTATGTCATACACTGTTACGTCTTGATATATACATTTCAAACGGTTTTGTCGTGTTTGATATGAACCACCGGATGAACCAAAATACCTGTTAAGAATAAGAAACTTTACGTAACATACTTTCGTTACAAGTATGTCAATATTGTCCCTTTAACTTACATCTTTTTTAAACCATAGGATTCAAGGCTCAAATTCCCAGTGAACCGCCATTTTATATAAAAAAAACTCGTCCCGCTATCTGTTTCTTTGGATTTCAGTCACTGCTTCGTTTTGATTTCGAACCACTGTATTTACGTCTTTCCTCCCGAGTGAACCAATGAAATATTTCCGCTGCCAAACACCTTGGAATCTTTCCGAAACATTGAACCATTTCTCAGAGGTTCGTCCGAAGCAAGTCAACGCAACGTCTTTGTATTATTCGCACTTTATCAACACATCTATTAAATTCGTGGAAACGCAGAAGATTTTCCCTTTAAGAATCAGTGCAAAATCACAAAATAAGCATAGAGACGGCGACGCGAACCTAATGCCAACCTTCATAGACGTAAAAAATGAAGAACAATAGATAAGAAGAGAAATAAAGAGATAAGAGAAAGAAATATAAGGACTTAAAGAAAAGAGAGAAACAATATAAGGACATCAGGAAATGTTATCCTATTTCACGTCTGCTTTACTTCTTTTATCTCTCAGAAAGTGAATATTATTTTTTTACCGTGCTTGTCGCAGTATTGGCTCTTGCTTCGTCATCTTTAAACTTCAATTTCTAACTTCCTCCCGCTAATTTCTGTATTACTTTGTCTCAGTCATTCTCCTTCATTCATCTGAAAAAGTAAGAAAAGCAAAAAAAAAAAAAAAAAAAAAAAAAAAAAACTCCAATAAAGAGATGTTTGTCAATGTCTTGCGCCCTGTCTTTGCCTGCTTCTTCGCCAGGCAATAATGCCCTCAAAGGGTAAGGTAAACAAGGGTGTGTTTTCCTTGGAGAAGGAAGGGGATGGAGGGTTGTTGCAATAAGGGGGTTGGGGAGGAGGAGCTCGTAAGGGGGTTGGTAGGAGTAGGGGAGAGGAGGGATGGGGAGAGGAGGGAAGGTAGGGACAAGGGATGGGGAAGAGGAGGGAAGGTAGGGACAAGGGATGGGGAGAGGAGGGAGTTAGAGGCAGGGAGTAGGGAGAGGAGGCAGGGTAGAAGCAGGGAGGTAGGGAGAGGGAGGAAAGGGTAAAGGCAGGGGATAGGAAACAAGAGTGGGGGAGGTTAGAGGCATGGATGGGGAGAAGAGGGAAAGCTAAAGGCAAGAGGTGGAGAGAAATGGAAAGGTTAAGGAGAAGGGAAAAATCAGAGGCAGGGGATAGGGAGAATTGTAAGTTAGAGGCAAGGAATAGGGAGAGGAAGAAAGGATAAGAAGAAGAGAAAAGTTAAAAGTTAAGTGGAAGTCAGAAGCGGGGGTTAGGGGAAGGGGGATGTTGGAAGCAAAAGGGTATGAGACGAAGAAAAAAAAAAGGCTAAAGGAAGGAAGCTAGGAGAAAATACAGGCAAAAGGGATAAGGCGATAAGTGTTAAAGGCAGGGGATAGGAGCCACCCTCCCTACCCCTACCGTCCCTCCTTCCCCTAACCCCTACCGTCCCTCCTTCCCTCCCTCCTAGTCCCTCCTCCTCCCTAACCCCTACCGTCCTCCTAACCTACCGTCCCTCCCTTCCCTCCCTAACCCCTACCGTCCCTCCCTCTACCGCCTTCCTCCCTAACCCCTACCGTCCCTCCCTCCCTCCTTCTCCTACCCCTACCGTCCCTCCTTCCCTCCTAACCCTACCGTCCCTCCTTCCCTCCCTAACCCTCCGGTCCTTCCCTCCCTTCTCTTCCTCCCTAAACGGCCCCTCCCTCCTTCCCTAACCCCTACCGTCCCCTCCTTCCCTCCCTAACCTCCGTCCCTCCTTCCCTCCCCTACCCTCCGTACCCTAACCCTACCGTCCCTCCTTCCCTCCTCCCTACCTAACCTACCGTCCCTCCTTCCCTCCCTAAACCCCTACCGTCACTCCTTCCCTCCTTCACCCCTACCGCCCCTCTTCCCTCCCTAACCCCTACCGTCCCTCCTTCCCTCCCTAACCCCTACCGTCCTCCTTCCTCCCTAACCCCCTACGCCCCTCCTCCTTCCCTAACCCCTACCGTCCTCCTTCCCTCCCTAACCCCTACCGTCCCTCCTTCCCTCCTAACCTACCGTCCTCCTTCCCTCCCTAACCCCTACCGCCCTCCTCCTTCCCTAACCCTACCGTCCCTCCTTCCCTCCCTAACCCCTCCTTCCCTCCTTCCCTAACCCCTACCGTCCCTCCTTCCTCCCTAACCCTACCGTCCCTCCTTCCCTCCCTAACCCTACGTCCCTCCCCTCCCTAACCCCTACCGGCCCCTCCTCTTCCCTAACCCCTACCGTCCCTCCTTCCCTCCCTAACCCTACCGTCCCTCCTTCCCTCCCTAAACCCCTACCGCCCCTCCTCCTTCCCTAACCCCTACCGTCCCTCCTTCCCTCCCTAACCCCTACCGTCCCTCCTTCCCTCCCTACCCTACCTTCCTCCCTCCCTCCCTCCCTCCTCCCTAACCCCTACCCTCCCCTACCGTCCCTCCTTCCCTCCCTAACCCTACCGCCCTCCCTCCTCCCTAACCCCTACCGTCCCTCCCTCCCTTCCCTCCTCCCTCCTACCTCCCTCCCTAACCCCTACCGTTCCCTCCCTCCCGCCCTACCGTCCCTCCCTCCCTCCCTACCGTCCCTCCTTCCCTCCCTAACCCCTACCGTCCTCCTTCCCTCCCTAACCCTACCGTCCCTCCTTCCCTCCCTAACCCCTACCGTCCCTCCTTCCCTCCCTAACCCCCTACCGTCCCTCCTTCCTCCCTAACCCCTACCGTCCCTCCCTAACCCCTAACTAACCCTACCGTCCCTCCTTCCCTCCCTAACCCCTACCGTCCCTCCCCTCCCTCCCTAACCCCTACCGTCCCTCCTTCCCTCCCTAACCCTACCGTCCCTCCTTCCCTCCTAACCCCTACCGTCCCTCCTTCCCTCCCTAACCCTACCGTCCCTCCTCCCTCCCTAACCCCTACCGTCCCTCCTTCCCTCCCTCCCTAACGTCCCTCCCTCCTTCCCTCCCTAACCTCCCTACCGTCCCTCCCTTCCCTCCCTCCTACCGTACCGTCCCTCCTTCCTCCCTAACCCTACCGTCCGTCCCTCCTCCCTCCTTCACCCTGCTAATCGATCCTACTGTGGCAGCGTCTCCCTCTCCTTTGAGGAGCGCCCTGCAGTCCTTGTGTACCCAAAGGATCCCTCGCTCCCGTGTGGCAGCTGTCCACGGGGGAAACGGCCTCTCGAAGGATTTCTCTCATCCTGCGAGCTTAAGGATGGACTCCTACGCTTCCTATTGCAGTGTTTGTAAAGGATTGCAAAGCTCATTGTCGAGTTTTTTATTTTTCTTGATTTTTTTTTTCTTTATAGGGCTCGTGTGTCTCAGTCTTTTGTTTTGTTCAAGTGAGTTTCGTCGTTCTTGTTGCTGTCATTACTATGGCCATTAACATTCCTGTTATATCATTCCATGCATTGCCATTGCCATTGTCAGTGTCACTGTCATTGTCACTTCCATTGTAATTATTATTATCATTGTTATTATCATTATTATTGATATTATTGTTATTATTGTGATTATTGTTGTATTTGTTATTATTGTTATCATTATCATTATTATCGTTATTATTATTATTATTATTTATTATCATCTATTATTATTATTATTATTGTGACCATAGTTGTTATTATTATAATCATCTTAAAATTTTTGATATCATTGTAACTGTTATCATTTCTCTTATCACCGTTGTTATTTTTGTTATTATTATTGTTATTATTGTTATTATTATTATTGGTAGTAATAATGATAAAACGAGGATTAGAATGATAATAGTAATAAGTAAAATAATGATAAAGATAATACTAGTGGTAATGATGAACAATACTAATGGGTGATGATGATGACTATTATTTTTATTTGTTATTGTTATTATCATTATGAAAACTGTTATTATTGTTATTGATAGTAACATTGTCATATATCATTTTGACATTTGTTCTTCTACTTATTAGCATTATGATTATTATTACTTTGTTTTCTTATTGCTAACCTTATTGGTATTAGAATTATTATTAATATAATTTTCATTATTATTGTTACCATTATTATCATTATCATTACTATTATTGTCACTGTTATCGTAATGATTAGCAGTATTGTGTTTGTACTTATATTTTTCATTTTCTTAATTATCTTAATTATTTTATTTTTTCTTGTTATTATTTTTTTCACTTTTAATGTCTTATTCTTTTTATATTATCTTTATATTATTGTCATATCCTTATTATTAGTAGTAGCCCTATTATTTTTAGCTTCATCTTTATTGCTATTATCAATATTGACATGATCATCAGTAGCATTACCATTAGTATTAGCCATAGTAGTATCCATATTACCATTATTACCATTATCAGCCTTATTTGAAATAATATCGTCAATGTATCTATTTCATTCCAGGTAAAAGATGAAAAAAAGAAAATTCCACAGTGTTTATCATTCGTACCATACCTTTTCTTCATAACACCTGGCTTCATTTCAGTCACAAAAAGGAATTAAACATACTATAATCTTTACCATTAGTCCCGTACCTCTTCCATTATAACATTAGACTCCATTTCAGTCACAAATAAATAAATAAATAGATAAATAGATAAATAAATAAATCAATTATAAACACACTATAGTCTTTACGATTGGTACCATACCTCTCTTCCTTCATAACATTAGCCTCCATTTCAGTCACCAATAAATAAATAAAAATAATCACACTAGTCTTTACAATTGGTACCATACCTCTTCCTTCATACAATTAGACTCCATTTCAGTCCCAAATAGATAAATAAATGAATAAATAAACATATTATAGTCTTTACGATTAGTACCATACCTCTTCCTTCGTAACATTAACCTCTATTCCAGTCACAAATAGATAAATAAATAAAGATAGAATAAGCACACTATAGTCTTTACAATTGGTACCATACCTCTTCCTTCATAAAATTAGACTCCATTTCAGTCAAAAATAAATAAATGAATGAATAAAACACACTATAGTCTTTACGATTATACCAACCTCTTCCTTCGTAACATTAGCCTCTATCCCAGTCACAAATAAATAAATAAAAAAAAATAAACAATACAATATTTACAATTGGTACCATACCTCTTCCTTCATAACATTAGCCTCCATTTCAGTCACAAAATAGATAAATAAATAAAGAAAAAAATAAACACACTATAGTCTTTACAATTGGTACCATACCTCTTCCTTCATACAATTACACTCCATTTCAGTCCCAAATAGATAAATAAATGAATAAATAAACATAGTTTTTACAATTGGTACCATACCTCTTCCTTCGTAACATTAGCCTCCATTCCAGTCACAAATAAATAAATAAATAAAGAAAAAATAAACACTACAGTCTTTACAATTGGTACCATACCTCTTCCTTCATACTATTAGCTTCCATTTCAGTCAAAAATAAATAAATGAATAAATAAACATATTATGGTCTTTACGATACCTCTTCCTTCATAACATCAGTCTTCTCACGAACAAAAAGCCCGACCTGAGAAAGCATTTCGCTCACGCAAGACATTACCGCTAGCCTCTCTAATACTTCGAAAGATGAAGCTGGCGGCTGTTATAAGAAAACTGTCTGGCGTTAACGGGAGATATTTTGAGGAGGAGGAGGAGGGTATGTGGCGCTCCGAAGATGAAAAAAAAAAAGAATGGAAAGAAAATATGGAGAAGAGAAAAGGAAAGGGAGAGATAGAAGAAGAACTGGAATGTTTTCAAAAGGTATTGGTATCTTAAAGACATGGACCTTTTCCGAATTTGATTTTAGATAGTTGTGGATAAGGAAGATGAAAATAAAAATCATATAAAAGTGACGAGAATATAAAACAGACAGCCATAGAGATATAAAAATTGCAAAGTATCCATAATACAAATA
>NW_020871105.1:170000-172500 GCF_003789085.1 Penaeus vannamei
AGGGGCGAGAGGGGAAAAGAAGGGGGGGTGGAAGGAAGCAGGGGGTAGGAAAACGGAAAAGGGAGAAAGGGATGAGAGGAAATAAGGGAGAGGGGAAAAGGGGGAAGGGGAAAGAGGGGAAGTAAGGAAAGATAAGATAGGAAGGAGAAAGAAAGATATGGATGAATGAGGGGAAATAGGTATAGACGAAAGGAAGGACGAAAGCAGAAATAGATGGAAGGGAATAGGAACAAAGGTAAGAAAAAGGAGAGGAGGAGGGAATAAAGGAAAAGACAAAGGGCGTGGCTCTCTAGCTCCTCCACCTCCCTCTCCTCCTCATCCCCCTCCTCCCCTCCTCCTCCTCCTCCTCCTCCCCCTCCTCCCCCCTCCCCCCTCCGCCTCCTCCCCTCCCCCTCCCCTCCTCCTCCTCCCCTTCTCCCTCCTCCTCCCCTTCTCCCTCCTTCTCCTCCTCATCCCTTCCTCCTCCCTTCTCCCTCTCCCCCTCCACCTCCACCACCATCACCTCATCACGTGACAGGAAGACTCGTGGTAATTAGGACCAGCAAATCATTTCGCAGGAAGAAGCACCGTCATTTGGCAGTCACGTGACAGTGCAGTTCCCCGCATCTACTGCAGTCTGTCATCAAGTCGGCAAATATGTGATCAGCATCGGAAAGGGATGAATAATAAACGCAGCGTCATAGCGACAACAACCACAACACTTAAACTGTAGCATAGAAGAAGGAATCACAAACGTATCTAAGGAATATCTAAGAGTAAAGGGAGGAATAATTTCTCTAAGTCTTATCGGCATAAATAGTTGCGTGTACAAGAGGGGGGTTGAGGGTGAGAAAATGAAGGGAAGGGGAAGGAAAGAAGGGTGAAATTGTTATGCGCGTGGTATGTGACAAACGACTCTAATTACAGACGATTATGGCTCGGGGGTAAAAAGGTGTGTATACTGACAGGAAGGAAATGCGTGCGTGATTTGTCTAAAGTGAAAGAATTGCAGCTTTAGTTATTTATTTCCTTAACAGAGTTCAAGGTTTAGAGTTCAGGTCAAAGTTCATGGTCAGATACCGAGTCTGAGTTCAAAGTCAGAGATTCGGGTCAAAGTTCAGGGTTTTCTGTTAAGGGCAAGCTGAAGGTTGAAAGACCAGGTCAACTTTTGGAGATAATATTCAGAGATCAGGTCAGAGTTCAAGGTCATACACCAGACCAAAACTCATGATTAGAGATGAAATAGAAGTTCAGTGGAGTGTTGAAGTCAAATCAAAGGTCAAAGATCAAAAAGTTCATGACGGTTGTGGCATTTTTTTTAGAAACTTAGATTAGAAAAAGTTAAATGATTAGGTAGGAAGATAGTTCAATGTGGTGGGGATTAATGCGTTACAGAGATAAGCACAAAGGGAATTCATAAGGTCAAGTGTGATATGAGGAAGGCAGGCAGTACGGGTCAGACCCAAGTTTTCCTCCACATATACTTCAGGTCATTAAAAAAGAAAAAAAAAGAAAAAAAAAAAAGAATAAATAAATAAAATAAATAATATATATATATATATATATTATATATATATATATAATATATATATATATATATATATATATATGTATATATGTATATATAAAATTCTCTTTCTATGCCTGTGTGTTTATGTATGTACGTGTCCGAGCGCGCTTGTGTATATCTGTGTATGTGTGTGCACGCACGCGGGAGTGCGTGTTTGTGTGTCGTTGCGTGTGACATTTCCAAATGCAGATTACAATAACACAGTGGGAATGATCCACTAATGAGGATGGAGATAAGGACAACAGCCCGAATAAATCAGCATTATTAATAATAACGATATGCATAACATCCATATAAGAATGATACTGGTAATACCAACTGCGGCGAAAATACGTGAACAGAAGCTCGAGAATAATAGAAAATGTAATGGTCCGGCCTGAAATTAGGTAAATGGACGTTATTCCATTAGCTTGATTCATCAGATATGCAGATTCGAATAGACAGGCACAATGGAGGTCTAATAATAGGGCATCCACAGCACAGAAGACATGGCGGCCTTTTGCGCTGGAGTCATATGGAAATGTGCTTGTGAATGTCTGCGTGTCTTTGCGTAGGTGCATGTGCTTGTACGTGTGTATGTGTAGATGTGCGTATGTTTGTGTATATTTAGGTATATGTGTATATATCTGTGACGTAGGTATGTGTATATATATAGGTGTATATATCTGTGTACGTAGGTATGTGTATATATCTGTGTACGTAGGTATGTGTATATATACATATATGTACGTATACATATATCTGTGTACGTAGGTATGTGTATATATCTGTGTACGTAGGTATGTGTATATATCTGTGTACGTAGGTATGTGTATATATCTGTACGTAGGTATGTATATATATCTGTGTACCTAGGTATGTGTATATATCTGTGTACGTAGGTATGTGTATATATCTGTGTACGTAGGTATGTGTATATACGTAGGTATGTATATATATATATATCTGTGT
>NW_020871105.1:182500-187500 GCF_003789085.1 Penaeus vannamei
GGGTAGGGTGAGGAGGATGGGGAGCGGGGCAGATGTAAAGGTGGGGGTAGGGTGAGGAGGATGGGGTAGGGTTGAGGAGGATGGGGAGGGGATGGGGATAGGGTGAGGAGGGTGGCTACCTGGTGCTTTTTTTTTACCTGCTAATTAACGAACGGCGGAACCTAAACCAACTTGATTATATTACGAATAATAAGCTTCCTTCGTTTTCGTTTTTTTCTCTTTCTTTTCTCTCTGTGTCTCTCCTTTTTTATGTTTTTTTCTTTTACCTATTCGTCTTTCTCCGTTTTTTTTCTTCTTCTTTTCATCCCTCTCTGTCGTTTTTCTCTTTTTAGTTTGCTTCTCATTTCCCTCTACTTCATTTATCTTTTTTTCCACCTTTTCTTTTTTTTCGTTTTTCCCGTTTCTTTTATTGTTTTCCTCCAGCTTCTTTTTATCTCCTTCTCTTCTATTTCATTCTACGGCTCTGACTCTTTATTTATGTAATTTATGCATGTACTATATATGTATGTCTGTATGTATGCATATATATGTATGTATGTCTATATATGTATGTATGCCTATATGTATGTATATGATATGTATATATGTATGTATGTATGCCTATATGTATGTATGTATGCCTATATGTATGTATGTATGCCTATAGTATGCTATGTATGTATATGTATGTATGTATGCCTATATATATGTATGTATGTATTTTGATGTATCTATCTGTCCTTTGTTTCCATTCTCTTCCTCTTTCCTTCCCGCCATATTTCTCTATTTTCTCTATCTCTTTTTCTTTCTTTTCCCAAATACGGTATATCACCATCAAGAGTGGCCATTACTTCTGACACTTGCAATTTCACCAACAAAAATACGCTCATATTTCTTTTTTTCTTTTCTTTTTTTTTTCTCTTCTCCTTTGTTTGTATTTGCTCTTATTCTGACACTTGCAATTTCACCAACAAAAATACGCTCATATTTCTTTTTTTCTTTTCTTTTTGTTTTCTCTTCTCCTTTGTATTGTATTTGCTTTTTCATGTTTTTTAAAATCTTTATTTCATGTTTTTTTAAATATTTTATTTCATGTTTTTTTTTAAATCTTTTATTTCATGTTTTTTTTAAATCTTTTATTTCATGTTTTGTTCTATCTTCTATTCTATTCATTTTTTAATTTTTTTATTTGATATTTTTTTTCTATCTTTTATTTTATCTTTTATTTGAATTTTCATATTTACTCTGTCCTTTTTGTCTCTTTGTCTTTTAGTCCTTTTCCCTCTCCTCTCATATTTGGTATTATCTCTCTTTTATCCTTCCTTCTTTCTGTATTTGTCTTGTTCGTTTTTTCTTTTCTTTTTTACCTTTCAGTTATTTTTGTCTTGTTTCATTAGCCTCTATCCCCTCTTTTCCTTCTCGGTTTACCTTCTTATTCACTTTATCTTGTCTTTCGCTTATTCTTCTTTTCTCTTCATCCTGCCCTCCTTCTATTTTGTCTCCCATTCTTTCCCTCCCTCTTTCTTCCTCCCTTCCCTTCTTCTTCACTTCCTTCCTCTTTCCCTATCTCCCTCTTCCTTCCCTTTTCCGTCCCTTCCTTCCTCTTTCTCTCCCTTCATCCCTCCTCCCCCTGTGTCTCTTCCTCTTTCCCTCCCTCTCCCCTGTCTCTTCCTCTTTCCTCCTCCCTCCCTTTCTCTTCCCTCCCCCTCTTCCCCTCCCTTCCTCCTTTCCTCCTTCCTTCTCTCCCTCTTTCCTCCCCTCTTCCTTCCTTTTCCCTCATCCTACCTCTTTCCTTCTCTCCTCTCTCTTCCTCTTTCCCTCCCTCCCTCTCCCTCTTCCCCTCCATCCCTCTCTCTTCCCCTCCTTCCCTTCCTCCCTCTTTCCTTCTCTCCTTTCCTTTCCTTCCTCTTTCTCTCCCTCCTTCCTCCACTCCTCACTCCCTCTGCCTTCCTCCCTCCCTCCCTCTCACTCCTCACCCCTCTCACCTCCTCTTTCCCTCTCCTCCTTCCTTTCTTTCCCTCTCTCTTCCCTTCCTCTTTCCCTCCGTTCTCTCCTTTCCTCTCACTCCTCACCCCTCTCGCCTCCTCTTCCTCCCTTCTTTCCTCTCCCTCCATCTCCCTTCCTCATTCCTCTCTCCTCCCTCTCACTCCTCTCCCCTCTCTCGCCTTTCCAATCCCCTCCCCCTTCGCTGCCCCTGTCCCGTCTCCCATGCAACCCACTCAACAAAGGCCTTCCTATCCCTTCCCCCTCCCTTCCTCCTTCCTTCCCTCTCCCTTTATCTTTCCCTCCCTCCCTCTCCCTTTCTCTTTCCCTCCTTCCTCCTCCTCTTCCCCTTCTTCCTTCCTTCTTCTCCCTCTCTCTTCCTTCGTTTTTTCCTCTTCTCCCTTCTTTCCTTCTCTCCCTCCTCTTCCCTCCTCTCCCTCCATCTTCCTTCTTCTTTCCCTCTCTCAGCCTTCCTTCCTCTTTCCCTCCCTCTCTCTCCCTTCCTCTCACTCCTCACCCCTCTCGCCTCCTCTTTCCCTCCCTCTCCCTTCCTCTTTCTCTCTCTCTCTCCCTCCCTCTCACTCCTCACCCCTCTCTCGCCTTTCCAATCCCCTCCCCCTTCGCTGCCCCTGTCCCGTCTCCCATGCAACCCACTCAACAAAGGCCTTCCTATCCCTTCCCCCCTTCCCTTCCTTTTCCCTCCCTCTCCCTTAATCTTTTCCCTCCTCCCTCTCCCTTTCTCTTTCCCTCCTTCCCTTCCTCCCTCTTCCCCTCCCTTCCTTCCTCTCCCTCTCTCTTCCTTCGTTTTTTCCTCCCTCCCTTCCTCTTTCTCTCCCTTCTTTCCTTCCTCTCCCTCCATCTTCCTTCTTCTTTCCCTCTCTCTCCCTTCCTTCCTCTTTCCCTCCTCTCTCTCCCCTTCTCCTTCCCTCTCCCATCCTCTCACTCCTCACCCCTCTCGCCTCCTCTTTTCCTCCCTTCCTTCCCCCTCCTCCATCTCCCTCCTCTTTCCCTCTATCCCTCCCTCTTTCCCTCTCTCCTTCCTCTCTCTCTCCCTCTCACTCCTCTCCCCTCTCTCGCCTTTCCAATCCCCTCCCCCTTCGCTGCCCCTGTCCCGTCTCCCATGCAACCCACTCAACAAAGGCCTCCTCCATTGTGCAATAAGCTGCAACCTCCACGTACGGGATTGATAAGACGGGACAGTTTCGTATTGTAAAAATTCTCATAAAGTTGAGAATTGCACGAACGCAAGACGGGTGAATCCGGATGAATCCGAGGCTCTGCTGTTGGAGGAACGAGGCTGAGAGTTTTTTATGTTTTATCTTTTTTATATTAATAGCTTTGGTATGATTTTTTTCTGTTTATATTATGTTTTTTCTTTTTTTCTGTGTCTGTCTCTGTTTTTTTCTGGTCTCTCTCTGCGTTTCTTTTTGTCAGTCTTTTATTCTCTGTCTTTGATTACCCCTTAATCCCCCCTTCCTCTCTCTGTGCATCTTTCTACCTACCTATCTTTATATCTACCTTCTATCTCATCTCTTTTATCTCACCACACTTCCTCCCTCACATTAAAAAAATATATAAATCTAAGCAGCCATTAATTCCAAGAAAACCCTAACCTTTATCTTAAAAAAAAAAAAAAAAAATGAAACCGAAAAAAGAAAAAGAAAAAAATGGAACACTCCAATTCTCTCCTTAGGAAATAATGCAATATAAAGGTCACACACTGGCATGATTACTTCCTATAGAGCAAGGGAAGTTGATGTGAAGTCAGCAGAGGTTAAATATGCAGATGGGATATTGGGGCAACGAAGATCCTTAATGGTGTTGTCAATGAGGAGAGAAAGATGGAGCGACAGTACGGGGCGAGGAAGAAAGTTGGAAAGGGAGAAATGGTAATGAGGGCGAAGAGGTGGAAAGAGGAGAGGGAGGATGAAAGGAGGGAGGGAGAAAGTGAAAGAGTGCTAAAAAAAGGGAGAGTGAGGGAGAGAGAGAGAGAAGGAAAGAGAGAGAGAGAGAGGAAGGAGAAAGAGAGAGAGAAAGGAGAAAGAGGAGGACAAGGAGAGAGGAGAGAAGAGGAGAGAGAGAGAGAGAGAGAAGTCGATGATGGAGAGAGAGGAGATGGAGAGAAGAGGAGATGGAGAGGAAGGGAGTGGAGAGAAGAGGAGATGGAAGAAGGGATGGAGAGAAGAGGAGATGGAGAGAAGAGGAGATGGAGAGAAGAGGAGATGGAGAGAAGAGGAGATGGAGAGAAGAGGAGATGGAGAGAAGAGGAGATGGAGAGAAGAGGAGAGGAGAGAGAGAGAGAGAAGGGAGATGAGAGAGAGGAGATGGAGGAAGAGGAGATGGAGAGAGAAGAGGAGATGGAGAGAAGAGGAGATGGAGAGAAGAGGAGATGGAGAGAAGAGGAGATGGAGAGAAGAGGAGATGGAGAGAAGAGGAGATATGGAGAGAGAGAGGAGAAGAAGGGAGATATGGAGAGATGGAGAGATGGAGAGGAGAGAAGGAGAGATGGGAGGAGAGAAGAAGGAGAGATGGAAGGAGATATGGAGAGAAGGAGATATGGAGAGATGGAGAGGAGAGAAGGAGAGAAGGAGAGAAGGAGAGAGGCAGAGAAGGGGAGAGGGAGAGAAGAGGAGTGTTAAGACGGAGAAGAAAAGAGAAAAATATAAAGATAAAGAGAAGGGGATGGATAGATAAATTGAGAAGGTGAATATGTAGGAGGAGTAAAAGCTGGAAAAGGAAAATTAATGATGATGGACTGAAGAGAAAGACGTAGGGATTCGGTGGGGAATTCTATACAAAAAATATTCTTTTCTTATTTGCATGTTTTATGTCCCATGACAGAATGATGGAAAAGGCGAGGATTAAGGTGTTTGCATTTGTACAATACGAATGTAAAGGCGAAGGGTGGAACAAAGAATGAGTGAGAAAGATAAGCACCTACAAATATAAATGTATCTATATATGTGAATATATATGTATATATGTATACACACACACACACACACACACACACACACACACACACACACACACACACA
>NW_020871105.1:195639-198139 GCF_003789085.1 Penaeus vannamei
ACAAACAACAAACAAACAATAAGACACACACACACACACACACACACACACACACACACACACAGACACACAACACAACACAAACCACACACAACAACACACACACACCACACACACACACAACAAGCAACACACACACACATACACAACACACACACACACACAAACACACACACACACACACACACACACAAACACACAACACACACTACCACAACACACCACACAACACACACACACACAGCACACACTACACACACACACATCTACACCACAAGGACACACACACACACGCAACACACACACACGCACACACCACACACACGCAACACACACACACAGCACACACACACACACACACCACACACACACAACACACACAACACACACACAGCACACACAAACACACACACAATTCACAAACACACACACCACACACACAAATTAGTAGTACGCTAAAAGTCCTACTTAAGACACACACCATTCCCCAAACGGGTTTTCAAATATAGAGACATGTTATCATTATTAATACGAAGGAAAGGACAAGGAAGAAAAGAGAAATAACGACATTCCATCCCTCTTTTTCCTTGTTTCTTCCTCCATCTCTTCGCCCTCTCCTCTTTCTTTCCTGCTTTACTTTTTTTCTTTTTTTTCCGTCTTTCCGCTCTTCTCCTCTCTCTCTCTCTCTCTCTCTCTCTCTCTCTCTCTCTCTCTCTCTGCTCTGCTCTCTCTCTCCTTCATCTCTCTCCTCTCTCTCTCTCTCCTCTCTCTCTCTTTCTCTCTCTCTCTCTCTCTTCCTTCTTCTTTCTTTTCTGGCTCTCCCTTTGCTCCATCCTTGCCCTCTTTCTTCCCTCCTTCTCTCTCTTCCTGCCTATGCGTTCATAAATTCTGCACTTCTCGTCCCCTCTCTCCTTCCTTCTTTCTCTCCTTTCTTCCACCGCCTCGCCCTTTCTCCTACCTCCCCCCTTCCCGTCCCTCCCTTCCTCTTCCGTCCCTCCCTTCCCTCTTTCTCCCCTTCCCCTCCCCTCCTTCCACCCTCTTACTCTCCGAAAACTCTCCCCCCTCATTCCCCTCTCCCCTCTTCCCTCCTTGCCAGTGCCCTACTCCCATTCCTTCCTCCTCCCTTCCTCCCTCCTCCCCTCCTTCCTCCCCGCGCACTCCCTCCTCCCTTCCTCGTCCCAGCCCTCCCTTTCACGCCCTCCTCCCCACCCTCCTCCCCTCCTTCCACTTTCTCCTCCCCCACCTCCTCCCTTCTTTCGACTCTCCCTCCTCCCCATGCTTCCTCCGCCTCCCTCCCATCCCTCCTCCTTCCTTCCTCCCTTCCTCACTTTCTTTCTCTCCTCTTCGATACGCTTCCCTCACTCCTCCCCACCCTCCTTCTCTGTCCCATTCCTCCCCCCCACCCTCCCACTCCTCTCCCCAATCCCTCCTCCTCCTACCTTCTCCCTCCCAAGTTCCTCCTCCTCGCCTACCACTTCCCCTCCCCGCATCCTCCACCCTCCTCCCTTCCTTACCCCCCCCTCCTCCTCCTTCTCCTTCCTTCCCCTCCGCCTCCCCCTCCTCCTCCTCCTGCCCTTCCTTTCACGCCTCCTCACACCCTCCTTCCTTCTTCCCGACCTCCCTCCTCCTTCCTTCCCCTCCTCCTCCCTCCCCCTCCCCCTCCACCACCATAGTCCCTTGCCTTCCCACCTCCTCCCTCCCACTCCTCCCCTCCTTCCTTCCCTCCTCCTTCCCCCTCCTTCCCCCTCCCCTCCCCCCCTCCTCCTCCCATCCCAACCCGAGCGACGCCCTCGCTCTCCTCGGACAACTCGCACTTGGAGGCTCGTTTCTGGCAGGCGCGTCTCGAGTGGTACTTGAGCCCAATCTAGAGGTCGTCGTCGTCCCTTCCCTCCCTCCTCCCTCTTCCCCCCCTCCTCTTCCCTTCCCTCTCCGCCTCTCTTTCCCCTCCCTTCCCTCCTTCTTCCTCCTCCTTTCCTCCCTCTTCTCCTTCAGTCTTCTCCCTCTCTTCCTCCCTTTTCCTTCTTCCCCTCTTCCCTCCTTTTCCTCCATCTTCAATCTTCCCCCTCCCTTCCCTCTCTCCCTTTCTTCCCCTCCCCTCCTTTCCCTCCCCCCCCCTTCATCCCCTCCCTTCCCTTCCTCCCCCTTTCCCCTTCTTCCCCTCCTTTTCCTCCCTTCCTTCCATCCCTCCCTTTCCCCCCTCCCTTCCCTCCCACCCCCTTCGTCCAAACTCTTCCTCCCTCTCCTCCCTGGCTGAGTCCCTCCCCTCCCCCTCCCCCCCCCCCTCTCCCGGACACAACAACCACCGGATGTAGTTAGAAGGAAGAGAGAGAGGGTGGGAGGGGGGGAAGGGGAGGGGTAAGGGTGGGGAAGAGGACGGAAAGGGGGAGGGATGGGAAGGGAGTGAGACAGCAAAAGGAGGGAGAGAGAGAGAGAAAGAAAGAAAGTGAGTGATGAGAGAAGATGAGAGTGGAAAAGGAAAGTGGGAACTAGGGAGGGAAAA
>NW_020871105.1:205639-215639 GCF_003789085.1 Penaeus vannamei
AGAAGAAAGACTCACTTTAAAAACCTGAAAAGACAAAAAAAACTAAAGACCTACTTAGAAAAGAAAGAGGAGAAAGAGAGACATAAAACCTGACTTAAAGACCCAAAACCCGAATCCTGAGACCAAAGAACCGAAAACATAAGCCCAAAGACACATGAACAATACTTAAAAAACTAAGACTTTAAAAGAGAGAGAGAGAGAGAGAGAGAGAGAGACCTAAAACCTGACCTAAAACCTAAGAACTTCTTAAGACCAGAATCCCAAATCCTAAGACCCAAAGACCGAAAATCAGAGAAGAGGAGAGAGAGAGAATAGATAAGAGAAAGAGAAGAGAGCAAAAGAGATAGAAGAGAGAAGAGAGAGAGAGATCTTCTGATTGTGTCTGTGTGTGTGTCTGTGTGTGTGTGTGCGTATGTGTGTGTGGTTGTGCCCGCAAAGATACCCTCTTAAACACTCATTACTTTCACTTAAAATCTTTTCCTCAAACGACTCGGTGACAGTTCTTTAAATCGAAATTCTTGCTAATTAAAGTAAAATCCAGGTGTGATAGGCTCTCCGCTCGCCATTAGGAAGCACACCTGTATGTAAGGTCTAATTAAGCTTGGGTTTTTCTCGGAAATTTAGCCTTAAGAGGTGCTGTGTGTGTGTGTGTGTGTGTGTGTGTGTGTGTGTGTGTGTGTGTGTGGTGTGTGTGTGTGTGTGTGTGTGTGTGTGTGTGTGTGTGTGCTTGTGTGTGTGTGTGTGTGTGTGTGTGTGTGTGTGTGTGTGTGTTGTGTGTTGTTTGTTTGTGTGGTGTGTTGTGTGTGTGTGTGTGTGTGTGTGGTGTTGTGTGTGTGTGTCGTTGTGTGTGTGGTGTGTGTCTTGTGTGTGGTGTGTTGTGTTGGCTGGTGTTGTGTGTNATTTATAGAAATATTTACTTTTGCATAATGTTCATATTTGTGGGTGTTGTCTATAGACCTATAGAAAAGATACACGTTTGCATGCAGCTGTGAAAGATATTTATGGTATGTATTTTGTACTGCTTTATGATGCATAGTTCCTATTATTATTTGTTTAGTCAGTTTGGTATCATCAGTGTCATATTTTTCTTTTTTTCATTGAGATTCCTCTTATGAGCTGAAAGAAACTGCTCTTATATGGGCATTTGAGCTTCTTCCACAATGGCTCAGCTGATGAACTCATTATTTTGCATGCATTTAATCAATTGATAAGCATGTTAATTTCATCACAAGCTACCTTTTGGTTACATAACCCATTGTTGCTGGGAAATAGTTGGAGTGCAATTTTGACTGCAGTAGATAAATATGAAGGTTGTTAGCATGAGATGGAAATTAGAAGTGCAGGGAGAGTAATCTTCTTGGCATGTTCAGGCACCATATGGTATATGGGCCAATCCATGCCATGGTATGTTGACATGCTATCAGTTGCCAGCAAGTTAAGGAAGGAAATAAAAGTTAAAAAATTATGATTATATTAAATAACTTAAAGTTCTTTTGACATTAGCCTAACAATTCCAAAGATTCTTTATGTTTTAAAACAAACAGGAGTTTGGATCCAAGAAGGAAAGATAATTTTTGCTCCTTCAATTTCGTCTTTGGGAGTTTTTCCCAGCTTCATTGAATTACTGAGAAATACACAGTTTTCAAATGTAGTACACTTCTAAACAGTTTACTTCTTGTGGAGTTTATGGTATTTTTAACTAATTTCTTTCCTTTGCATCTTTACTGAGGAATCAATTTTATGTATAGCATGTTGATTTGATACTAAATTTACAAATTCAGAAAGCATTAAAGATATATTAATGTCTGTAACTTACGTTCAGCATAATCAAGATGTCAAGGATTCTTCATAACATTATGCATAGTTGGGATGTCAGGAACTGTTCATTACACTGCTTGTTTTAGTATTTCTGTTCTGTTCTTCCATATTATGCAAAAAGACTAGGTATTAGGTCAGGAGAATAGGCACTATGTGAATATTTGATGATTAGGTTACAAGACATTCACATATATTTAACATGATATTTTAAGAGCAAATACTATCAACATGACACCAATGCTTAATGAATTTTGGCCTTGACTGCACATTACTAAATGTATGCAACTCTTTGTTTGTCATATGGGGCCTTCATTGAGTCCTGGTCTCCATTCATGATAAAAACATACGTAATGTGTGTGTTCTTTCTTTTGAGCTATTAACATATTCACTTAATGCAAATTGGAAAGAAACTTAACTCTTCATATTTACTTCCTTTGAGATGTGGAAATCATGTTATGAGAACAAAAATGGCCTCTGACTGAAATCAATATGCGATATAATTGAAATGACTAATTTTTACATGAAGACTTCTTTGTTTGAATATTTTTCAAAGTTAAAAGAAAAGATGGAATCCAGCATAAAGGTATCAGTAGACTCATGGAGATTTGTTTATTTCCATAATGTTTATGAATATTAGATATATCCTAAGCTTTTTAATGCTTTTTATTATGCTGAAGGTGTGATGATAGATACACAGAAATTAATACATTACCTTTCTCTTAGATGTGACACCTGATTCAGAGGGTGTGACACAGAGTGAGTCCATATTAACACCTGGTGATGATGATTATGTTACCATCGATCTGGCTGCGGGTGGAGGCAGTGGTACAGGGTCGACTGGTTCAAGAAGGGTAGTCAGTGAAGTAGAATGGAATTTACTCAATGAAGAGATCCGGCGTGCCAGGTCACGCATTGGGCGATCTTGTCAACTCTGTTCCAACTATCAAACGCAGCTGCAGAAGGTAGGCTTAGTGCAGCATTGATCTCAATTTTATTGACAGATATACTTTTTGCATCAAGGATTGGCTTCATAGCTGACATAAATTTTTGCCAAATGTAAGATCAACTAGATGTAAGCACTTTGTAACTTCATATTGCCAGATTCAAAGTGAGCAGCGAGAGACAGAGAAACAGAAGGTAGATTTAGAAAAGGCTCTAGATCGATACCGAGAAGACCTGGACCGGGAAGCCCGCTATCGCCATGTGATGGAAGACAAGTGGCGCACTATGGCAGAGGATTATGAAAAGAAGGTAAAGTGTGATGTGTGTGTTTGAAAAGGATTATGAAATTATTGATTGTTTAGGATTCTTTACAATATCAATTATCCCTATCATGAAAAGGCCAGAATTAATCATCAAATAGAAAAATAAATTTTTTTTTGAGCACTACAGTCGATAGATATTATATATTTTTTGTTATAAGAAACATCTGCTGTTTTCATTATGTACAAAAATGTCTTTAAAAGGATTAGATTAATGCAAATCAGTTTAATTGGTCATAGAAAAAAATTATATTTCTTGAATTATTATTTGCTTAACTTCAATTAACAGAGTAAACTTCTAAAGGCATTTTTCTCATTGACTCTTCTTGTTCTCGGCCCTAGAACTAGAAAACTACAGTTGAAGCTTAAATGAAATCTCTTTGATAATTGAAAATTTGATATATTGACAAAAAAAGATTTAAGAAAGGCCCTTTGAAAAATTATCAAGAAAATTTTTATCCACACAGAATTTCAAGGATTATTACATGATTGTCTCTCTCAGGTTGCTGGTGTAGCTAGTGTGGTGGAGGCTGCAACGGGGAAGCACAATGAAGTTGTGGCCAAATTCCGAGCTACAGTGACATACCTTCATGACCAGCTAAGAGTCCTCACAGAGCGAAGAGAGGCAGCACAACAGGAGCTAACCAGGCAAGTGGTCATCAGCAATTTTTTGTTTCTCTCTCTCTTTTTTTTTTTTTTTTTTTTTTTGGCCTCAGTGAAAAAAAAAAAAAAAGGTAACAGTGCTGTTAATGTACTGAATGCAGAAGTTGGGATATTATGAAGTTGAAATAATCAGTTGTTCTGATCTTCTTTTCACAGATTACAGAAAGAGAATGATGATCTGGTTGGTAAGCACAGTCAGCACTCACAGCAATTGCAGAATGAGATCATCAATCTTCCTGATAATATGGAGGTCATTATTATTGTTATTTTGATGTTGATTTTTAAATGACTCTAAAGATACTAGTCTTTGATATTATAAATATTTATTATTGGTGTAGATTGTTAGGTACAAGGTAATTATAAGAGAGGTAGCACCACTGTCTCAAAACATGGGTTGCAGCTGTTCAACTCTTGTGACCCAGATGGTGTGACCACCGTGTCATGAAAAAATTTGGCTTGAGGGGTGGGTGATGTCATTGGAAAATCTGGATTCAGACTGGGTGACACAAACTTGCTGTCATGGGTGTTTCAGCTGAAGTTCGGGTTGACAGAAAAGATTCGCCATACACAAACCTTCTAGAGGGTGAATAGACTCATTTGGCATTTAGAAAGGGGCTTTTGCATCATTTCCATTGATTAATGAGTGGAATGTAATATCCATGAGCCATGATGACTGGAAGGGCACCAGCTCCAGAGAGGATGCCTTTTTCATGCTCAACACCCCAATCCTGGCTGCTGTGACTGGTGGCACAGGTTGTGTTACTGAAAATTGCATATTACAATTTTTTCTTTCTTTTTTTTCTTTTTATTATTATTACATTGATAACAAAATGTTTAGCATTTTGATTTTTTCCCATTGAGTTATAGAGGGATGATATGGAGTCTGTGCAAAGAAAGCAAATCAAATGTCAAATATAGACTTTGGAAAATGGGAAAAATGCTAAAATTGCTTATGCATAGAAAGAGAAAATAGTTGCAAAGGGAGAGCCATATAATCTTGTCATTGCACACAAGTGTCCATTTATGTCTGGCCTACAAGCCACGCACCCAGAGTAGCCACTTGGGGAAGCCTAATGCCTGTATTTTGCTACAAGTGATTGCTGAGAAGCAACCGGATCTAAGATGGTAACTAAGCCTACTTCTTTACTGTAATTTATTGCAAATATTAATCCATTGCACATGGTCCAAAATTAGGCCATTATGCTTGCATGAGCAGTTGCTCCGGTGGTCTTGTAGGCTGGATGAGCAAGACTCCATGTTTCCCCATTGCAATATTATTTTCTCTTTTTCTGCATAAGCATTTTTAATTTTTTGTAATTTTCCAATATCTGTATTTGTTATATGATTTCTCTTATACAGATGATAATAGGTTGCTTTTCTTACATAGACATCCATATCGTCTCTCTTGGTTGTCCATAACTCAGGGTAATAATTACAGTAAGTGACATGTTGTTTGTCTTTTTTTTCCGTAATATTCAATTTTCTGTGATACAGCCTGCGCTGACAGTCACAGCAGGCAGGAATAGGATCCTGAGCATGGAAATAGCCTCCCTGGAATTGGTGCTCCTCCAGTCATGACTCACGAATGGTACATTCCACACTCGTTTATCAAGGGAAATAATGCCTACTGAGTTTAATCTCCCTCCAAGAGCTTTCTGCACTTATGATCAGTCATTCTCATCACCCTGGCCCTCAGCTCAGTTTTTCTATTTCTTTTTCAGATATATATAGTTTTTAAACCACTGAACCATTTTCAGAGAAAATAATCTGAAAAAAACACCATAAAATACCACACAGATTAGCAGGGGAGAAAAAAGAGCAGAGCTAATGACATCACATTTAGCCACTGAGGGTCCCTGGAAGATATTAGATTATAACTAGATACACACTCATTTGTATGATTTCCTTGATATTGTTATTATTACCAGAAGTAAAACAACAATGCTACTCATTTTTTTTTAATGAAAATGGAGTGTTCCACACTATAAACATCAGTCAGAATACTCTAAGGAAAAAGTCATTTTCATATTTGGATTCAATAGGCCAATTGGAATTGGTGCTGTGTGTTGTATAAGTACATTGGTGTAAGTGTTAGAACCTCAGTTTAACATGGAGGATTTTTATTGCATCAGTAGGACCATGTTTTTGCATATTTATTTTTTTTATTGCTGTATTTCATATCTTCTGTTCTAAGGAAGCAATTTACCCTCTCACTTTAGTGCTAAATTGCAAGCTTATTAATATCCACACAACAGGAAATGCAGCTGCTTCTCCTCCGTTATCGGGAGGATATTATTGCTGCAAAGGTCTCCAAAGAGCACCTTGAAGAGACACTCAAATCAGAGATACTCTTCCTAAAGGATCAAGTAAGTTGCCAATGTATAGCAATCTTTCTACTATAAGTAATTTATGCTGTTATTCCTAAAGGTCAAAGAATGTTTTACAGGTCCCTTATGTGGTGGAAGATATGATATTTTTTTAATGGTTATTTTGCTTATACTAATTCAGATTTTATCAGTAATTGATTAGTTACATATGTGTTGCCAATGGATGCTAGAATATGTATTTATTTTAGATTAACTGAGATTAATTACTTCCCTCAGGTGCTGGCAGAACAACATGAGAAAAACACTATAGAAGATCGTCTCTCCTCAGAGATAGACCAGCTGAGGTATAAAGTCCATGGACTTCATTCCAAAGATGCATTGCCATATGGAAGACAGATGTTTTGAGGGGATGTGCATGCTGATAGTAACCTGTTTATTAATGGAATATATTTAAATGCCTTTGAATTTTTCCCAAACAGAGAGAAGGTTGCTGTCTTGGAAAGTGTAGAGAGCCAGATGAAGGCTGAACGAAGAAGCAGGGCAGAGAGTGATGCACAACTTAAAGAGCTGGAGAACAGACAGTCTGAGGCACAGCTCAAGAGCCAGCAAATCATATCTGCTCTTAAAACGCAGGTAGCTGAGCAGACACAGGCAAGGGTAAGTTTGGTTATCAAAATATGAAAGGAAAGGCTGAAGGAAATGGTATTTTGTGTTTTTGATGACATTTGCAAGATCCAAAGGAAATCAGTTTTTACTAGATATGTATGTTGTAATGTTATTGAGAAATGTAACTTAGTTAAGTGAATGACAACTGGCAGAGATCAGATGGATATAATTTCATCACTTTAGGAAACAAATATATGTTTCCTGTCTTCTTTTTCTTATTCTTTGTCATTGTGAACTTGAAAAAGGTAGGTTGAAATTGAGGGGAGTTTATTTGACTGATGTCACAAAATTGCAGGCAAGACTGGAAGCTGAAGTAGTTGAACTTCGAGGAAGAGTATCTGCTCTCCAGCATGATCTTGACACTTCTGAAGCTGTCCAAAGAGATTTTGTGCGGCTCTCACAGTCCCTCCAGGTTCAGCTAGAGAAAATACGACAGTCAGAAAAAGAGGTAATGTCAGGATTATTGTTACATTAACAAGAGACATGTAGATGATTGTTTGTGATTTGTCATGGAACTTCTGTTATATCCTGGGTTCCCCCATGGATTGTCAGAATGATTACAACCACAAGCAGAGAGTGACTTGAGTCATTCATATTTAAAGTTAGTCATTGAACTATGCACTCTTTATCCATTCTTTCATTTCTTTTTGTTGTATTTTAGGTGCGCTGGCAACACGAAGAGGATCAGGAGGAATGCAACAGTTGCAAGCAGCGATTTTCTGCAATGGGACGAAGAAAGGTTAGCAATTATACATGTAGACCTGATATCACCATCCTTGTGGTAATGTCATGATTTATGTTTTTGAATGACTAAGCTTATATTTCATTGACTTTCAAGCCTTCACTCAAGAATAAGTAGATGCTGTATGTCGCTTATGTCTTACATGCATGTACAAATACATATTCATATACATATATACATTATTCATATTGACATACACATACATATAGACAGATACACATATACACATATACATATATACATATATACATATATACATATATACATATATACATAATTCATATTGACATACACGTACATATACATATACGTACATATACATATACGTACATATACATATACACATATACATATACACATATACATAGACACATATACATAGACACATATACATAGACACATATACATAGACACATATACATAGACACATATACATAAACACATACATATACACATACATATATACACATACACATATACACATATACATATATACACATACATATATACACATATATACACATATACACATACATATATAACATATAACATATACACATTATAACATATACACATATACATATACACATATACACATATACATATACATATATACACATATACACACACACACATATACACACATACACATATACACATCACATACACATACACACACACACATTACACACACACACACACACACACACACACACACACACACACACACACACACACATACACACACACACACACATTTATACACACACACACACACACACAACACACACACAGACACACACACACACACACACACACACACACACACACACACACACACACACACACTATACACACAACACACACAACACACACCACACACACACACACCACTACACACACACACACACACACACACACATATACACACACACACACACCACACATACACACACAACACACAACACACACATACACACACACACACACACAACACACATACATATATACACACACACACACACACACACACACACACACACACACACACACACACACAGCACACATACACACACCACATACACACATACACACACATACATACATACATACATACATACATACATACAATACATACACACACACACACACACACACACACACACACACACACACCCATATCACAACAAGCCCATCACAACAACACGACACACAACTACACACACACACACACACACACACACACATATATAGACATACATTACACGCCGTTAGGGCACGGTGAGGGGGGGGCTAGGGTGGAGGGGCACACATTATACAGAATACAGCACGAGCACACACATGTAACAGACACACGCGACATACATACAGCACACATAAATACACGAGAGGTAGCTACATCACACACAGCACATAAATATCAAGGCACAGCAGGGGAGGGTTGGAGGTAGGGGGGCGGGTGGAGATGAGGGGATAGCGACACATACATAGCATAGCATATAGTAGACGAATAGGGCAGTACATAATGAGGGGGCATATGGCATATCAGAGTTACATACATACATATCATACAATACATAGCAGCACAACGATGACTAACGACAAGCACACAGACAGTTAGCAGACACACTAAACGAGCCAGACATATCAATGACAGGTAATACTATATACAGCGGAGTAGGGAACATAGCATACATAGCATACGAGTACATGAGGCAGTTACAGGTAGAACAGCGTAGCGCCACCCCCCCACACTCAAACACCACCTATACCACTCATTTATCATTACACATCGATTAACATTACACACACACAACATACAACCACTACACATACATTATACAATTACATATATACTTACGTACATACATACATACAATTCACACATACATACACTTGAACGACGGTCACCCAGAAAAAAAGGAAAAAAAAATAAAAATAAAAAAAAAATAAAAAAATTATTTCCACCATACATACATACCATAATTTAATAATCAAATACATACACACACAACACACCTATCTTCTATCACATTCATTCATCATAATTTATTTTTAATTTGCAACACAGGCAAACACCACACATACACATAAAAAATACAACAATAAACTATCACAACAAAAAAATAAAAAAAAACCAAACAGAGACCACACACCACACACTACACCACCACTACACACCACACCACCAACCCTTTTTTTTTGGGGGCCCGAAAAATAAAAGTAAAAAAGAAAAAAAAGCCCCCCCCCCAACACACACACACACCATTTCACACACCACACTACACACACACACACAGAGGTATTATATAATGATATAATCACATACACACATTTGTTTTTTCTACTTTATCTTTTATTTACATTTCACTACATCTCTCTCAACACTCATCACTTTTACATGCATTCACATCCACACAACATTGGAAAACCACAACACAAATAAACATAAACACATACATTACAACACACAAACACATTCATACTACCACACAACCACCAATACACCATACACCACACAA
>NW_020871105.1:223139-225639 GCF_003789085.1 Penaeus vannamei
TATATAGACAAACCATACCAGCAGAAAACTAATGCATTGCCACCAAAATCATGTACATGCCAGATGTTACATTCATTTTAACACTCAAACACAAATAAAACCTTGAAACCTGTGATGGAGGGATCTGTGCAGTGACATTCCTTTCTATGTGTGATTGTGATATTCTTGTATGTGTGGGGACAAGATGAATTCTGGAAAAGTGTTTATATTTAAAAATGTATTTATGCAGTATATTCACTCCCAGTTTCTCTCCCCAGAGTGTAATCTTTGTATATCTGTATGCTTGTGTACAAATGTATCTCTAAAGGTTGCCTAGATTAATCTGTTGCTTGAAATGATAGGAAGAGAAAAGAGATGAATATAGCACTATTTCATAAACTGTATTTTTTAGATTTCTTTTACATTAGAACAGATCTGCTCTATAACGTAGTGTTGTCGCCAGTCATGGAGGCACTTATACTGTTATTATTCCTAATTAACAAGATTTTGTGGATGTGAATGATGAGAGTTTTAGGAAAGTAATTCAAATGAATATAAATAAAAGATGTTATTACTCAGAAGACTTACGATGTGTGAAAACTAATTGGGCCTCCATCCTTTACTGTAGAGAGAGGCTTGCTGGTTTTAACAATAAAGCTAGTCACTGGCAACAACTATTTTATTACACAACCCTTTCTTGTCTCAAGGTGATGAAGCTTCAGAAATTTAAGTAAATTACATTATGCCATTTGAGGTGGTTTGCTTACCAAGCAAACAAAGTATATATAAAGGTAGGTGAGAACAGAAGCTTATGAAAAAAAGATGCTTGACTCTATATTCAGATGATGCTTCATAAAAGGATCCATGGAATGTGAAATTAGCCATCACGATGTAGATGATTATTGTTTCAGTGAGATTGTAAGAACAGCCTAATTTACTAAAATAATCCACAATGCTTCACGGCTGCCATTGTGATTTTTTATGAAATCTGAAGGCTAGTTACAGATGTTCAATTGCCTTTGTTCAGTGGCATTCCCCAATTTCCACCCTAATACCAAGCTCGTCGTCGTGGGGGAGGGGGGGGGGTTAAGAGATGGAGACTGAGGACCAATGTGGGGGATCACCCCTGCCTTGGACCTCAGCCCTTCTTTCCTTTCCTTTCTCTTTGTCATCCCTTTCCTCTGTCCACATTCTTAAGTGTGAGGGCCGCATTGAAAGGACGAAAGGCTGGTTTTGTCAGTCCTGAACAGCCATCATACTCCATTTGCTATTTCCTCTTTACTTTTTCCACTATTATACTATCTAACAGCGCTCCACAACCTCTAATATTTTGTCCTGTATGACCTTTTCTTACCTGAGGGCTTTGTCCCCACGCCCCGCCCTATTGCTGCAAAATAAACTTTACGTACAAGTACCTAATGCCGGTTTTAGTAACGTAATCCTGGGATGCCAGGTATGAACCTTTGTCGGCCCTCAAGATGGTAGCTGAAGGGAAAATTGGCCCGCGAAGGATTTTAAGTTTGACACCCCAGATCTAAACATTGAGCCTCATCGTCTCCTACCACTTCCTCTCCTACACTTCCCACTTTTCCGATGCTCCACAAACATGTCTCCTCTTTTCCCCCCTCATAAGAGAACCTTAATTTCTCAGACCTCCCCAACCAACTCCACTTCAGAAGCTCCTAAGAATATTCAACTTTCTAATAATGACCCCAAAAAGAAAAACGCGCCTAATCTAATCGCTTTTAACCCCCCTTTCCCTTTTGCTAATCCCTACTTTACCCCCATTTACACATTCTCTTTACCTCCACCCATTTTTATCCTTTCCAATGCCTATCCTAAAGTGTTGCACAACCTTTGACTTGTATGACATTTTATCATGAACTAATTAACTCACCCCCCTTTCTTAACAGCTTACAATTCTGTACCTTACTATAGTGCTATATGATCTTTGATGTCTAGCACAATTATTTGTTCTTCGATGATGGACCATTAACCTTATGCAGGGACACCAGAATACCATTAACCCAAACTTGGATTTCCTCCCCAACTACGCACCGCGAGATGGTGGAATGTATGATTCGCATTTCACCTCCATACCGAAGCACTCGACAGGACTGCCGTCTAACCCAGGTACTTTACTTGTGTTGGGTAATGATATGACAAGTTCTCTGACAACACGGAAACTGAAATCTCCAAGTTTGATCAACTTATATCATTTGGAAGGGACCGGATTTTCTCACGAAGCGACTCATGGAAAGAGTTTAGATCGTTTAGAATCTGTGACCTAAAGATTCTTCAGTGAAATGATCTTGGTCAGAACAACGAGTTTCAGATAAAGCTACTATATCAGTATTCAAACGTTCGAGGTTTTCGGTGACAAGAGCTCTTCTTGGTTCTGGACGACCGCTGGATTCGCGATCATGAAGCGTCCTGGCATTACAACAACATAAGTTTGAGCTGAACCTCTTCTTTGCCTACATTTGTTCATAGCATCTGTTTTCATACTGAATGAACCGTC
>NW_020871105.1:233139-235639 GCF_003789085.1 Penaeus vannamei
AGATAATAACACTATATTCACATATTGATTCTAATGTTTACACTGATTGCGTCAACAAAATTAACATGGGTATCAGAGGAAGCGAACGTTAACGGGAAAATTAGATTAGTGATTTTTAGGAAAAAATGCTTGTTCAATTGTTGTAGAGAACCTGTGTCCTTTATGCGGAAGAAAGGAAGAGACAGGAAAGGAAGATTCATCGAACATCGCAGGTTATTTATCTCGTGGAATTTTTTTGATTCAAATGTCTCTTGCTTCTGTCCCGAATGTTGTTCTGCAACCCTTTAGTGAGTGAATTGCACTGCTAATAACTTCATGAATATTATGAAGCATATTGCATTCAATTGCTTTTTAGGAGTCGTCAATGGCATATTCTAAAAGGGAATGGTTTAATCCGGTGCTCCTTTGGGCATTCAGTTTGCAATCCCAGACTCCTCCTGGTTCAGCGAAGGGGAGTTTCTGCCATTGTCTTCTCGGGACAGAGACTTAGAGCGTAGTTTTCACCAAATATTTCACAGCTTCCCGTTTGGATGTTATTGTCTCTTTGTCTCTCGTCCTCTATCCATCTGTCTCCCTCTCTCTCGCTCTTTATATTCTCACACACACACACGCATATATGAATGAATACATGACACACACACACAGACACACATATATGTGTGTGTGTGTGTGATTTTTAAAAATTGTATGTGCGCATGTGTGATTGTATACATAATCCCTGTTCATCTATGCACACCCTTTCGTCCCTTCCACGCTCCTTTCACTTTCTGCTGCAAGAGTCCGCGCGCCGTCGAGTGCGGACGAAACCGCGGCGGCGCTCGCCTGCTCTCCGGGCGGAGCGGCAGAAAGAGGCTCTGGGCCGAGGGAGCGGAACGAGGGGAAACATCGGCAAAAAAAAAGAAAAAAAAGTAGCGGATTATGAAGGTCTATATTTATTAGCCGGTTACTTATTTTTCTTTTTTATTTCTTCTGTTAGTTGAAGTTCTGACGAGGGGTCATTAAAATAGATTTTTTTGCATTGTTGTGAAATTCCTATCGGGAATTTACAGACGATGAGGTTAACAGATGTATGAATAGATAGATAAGTAGACAGACAGATAAAAGGGTGAAGGATAACTAGACCAGTACGTGTATAAACAAATATAGAAAGAGAGCTAGATATAAAGAGACAAGAAATGATAACAGGGGAAGGAAAACAAAAATATGAGAAAAATTCAGAGAGAGAGAGAGAGAGAGAGCGCAGTCCATAGAATCACATGCAAGTAACGGCCAACGGCAGGTGAGAGGAGGTAATTAAGAGAAAGATCTCGGCCGGGTTAGTTTCCCGCCCTTTTATCGGATGCGGAAGTGGGTGGCCTCCTGCCGCGGCGATCGCTTGGTTCCTTCGGGTTGGCTTCGGACTTTTATCTCTGTGTTATGCTATTCATTATGCTTCTTCCTTTCCTTTTTTCTTCTTTCTTTATGATGATCATTATCATCGATTCTATTATCATCATTATTAATGTAATAATAATTTTAGTGCTACTATTATTAATCCAACTGCACTGCTGCTACTGTTATTATTGCAACAACTAGCACTACTCGTACCGTAGTTGCGATTACTACTGTTGCTACTGCTACTTCTTTTATAACTACCTTCGCTACTGCTGCTCCTCTTGCTATTGCAGTTCTTGTCCTCGACACAACTGCAATTACGGTTTATTCCCGAGAATGGAACTGGTTAAGGCAGCCGCGTTTACCGACTATTTTTTAGGCTCTCGATTGTCCCGCGACCGCACTCGGCCGCACCACAGCGACGTCATCCCGACCCGGCCGCAGCGCCACCGCTTGTATTCTCTATCTTACCGCAAGCAGTCACGATTCGCCCGATCGCTCTTACTCTGTCCACCCTTAAAGTATTGCTCTATCGACCCTTAAGGGCTCACTCTGTCCACCCTTACAGTCTCGCTCTATCCACCCTTAAAGTGATGCTCTATCCACCCTTCAAGTTTCTCTATCCACTTTTAACGGTCCCTCGTGCTGGGTATTCCCCGGCAAATAAACTTTTACAAGCCTGCCTATAAGCGGAAGCGCCCGTATCTCCGCTTCCCCTAGTGTTCTTCCGCGCCCACGCCCGCGCCTGCTTGCTCGCAGGTTCTCGGCGTCCGCATCCGTGCGGTGAAGCCCCACCGCCGGCACTTCCTCAGCTCCCCCGACCCGCGCACTCACACAGCCGCACCGGCTGGCCACACGAGCACGTCACGGCGTCAATGTCCTATTTTTTCCCACGGTTAGCCCGATTTTCCCACGGTCCCTCCCCCCGGAGCCCTACGTCGAAGCGACTCCTGGCAGCGGCGCCGGCGAGCAGCTCGGCGGCACGCGTCCGGGCCTGCGCCTCCCGAGGGTCCGTGGCGGCTGCCGCGCCGAGCGTGGCGGGCGTCTCGCCGGCCGTGCTCAGGCCTTCGTTCATTTTTTTGATGTATTTGGGATGTCACCGAGGTTGTTCACGTCAGCAGAATGG
>NW_020871105.1:263139-273139 GCF_003789085.1 Penaeus vannamei
AGCGTTTGATATAAAGATGTTAACGATAAAATCAATTGTGATAAATAACAGAATGGTATGGTATTAGTATGAGAAATGATGTTATAATATTACTGGTATTTGGTATAATGACGACGAGAACATTCCAGAACGCGGGTGTAGTCGTGCTTACCAACGGACTCGTTTACGACTTCAACCCATTCTGTAAGTATCTTCAAATCCGGTTGGGCGTCTTGAGTCTCCAGAAATGTGATATATGGATATATTAATTCATTCCACTTTGATGCCATGAAGTATGAGAAATCAATCATCCAATCAGAATTAACGTGATATATTCATGAACACGAACACTACCTTTTGTTTGATAATTATTGAACATTTAAATATTTCCACTTGGTTAATAGAAGTTCATATGAGATGCGACTTGTTTGTTTGCACATTCACCGTCCTCTGTTCTGTAACACAGGCATTAACATTTAAATCGGATTCACGTGGGTAGGAGTGAATGAGCTTGATCGATTAGGTGTTTGCTTGTTCTGTTCTTGTAGTTTGTTTGTCCATGTTCCACGTCGTTTGTGTGTTTGTGCGTTTGTCGACTTTATTACCGGTGGGCACGTTTGATGCTACTTAAATTCCACATTCGTTATGCATATATCTGTTACAGACGCGATTTTGTTACGCAATTTATATTTAACATGATAGAAAATTATGTAGAAAGAAGGTAGCAATGGAAATTTGGGAAGTCAGATATTCTCCCGATAGAAAAATCTAGAAAGGTCCTCGTGTAAAGTGAACGGATACTATATTTTCGTGCACGTTATCTTTGAAAGCAGCTTGGCTTCGTTTAAAATGGTTACCGCGCGTGCAAGAACGAGATCTCGTTTTCTGTTCAGGTCGAACTACAGTTCTCATTTATTAACACACATTCCGTTTTCTTTATTTTTTACAATGTTCAAATTTTCTGTTTACCATATTTTTTTCTTCAAAACATGCTCAACGAGTAATATTTTCTTGCCAATAATAGGAAATATTTCCAGAAATACGACACAAAAATCAAAACTGGAATATTTCACTTTTATATTATTGCTCGCAGTCACAGGGTGGGTGTAGCTGCAAAATCTGATCTTTTTCTGCTTATATTGCACATCCGAATTGTTATAGGGAGCAGGTTTTTTTTATTCAAACGCAGCTGAATCCTTCCAGTTCCTTGCAAATTTTCAAACTGCAAAGAACTTAGAAGAAAGATTACCTATTTTCATAGCGCCGAAGACACACTTAGAATCAAGAGCTTTTTAATAATACTAATCCCTTATCATAGCTCTGTCTCGTGAAGCCCCTAGCCCCATCCAACTAACACTAACGCTGTACTAACTCCCGTGCTAGTGTACTACCGCACGGTCCTGGACGACCCGCGGGACCTGAGGGCCATGGAGTCCCGCGTCCCCGAGGCGGCCCTGGCGCAGGGACCCCCCGTGGCTGCGCGCACAAAATTCCCCGAGACCTGGGTCTTCACGGCGGCCGACTCCGGGTAATTCCTCATTTCTGACTAACTTCTTTTGTTTTTTATTCATGCATTGACGTCACTAGAAATCTAGGTAGAGAACTGCGCGAGCTATAGAGTGCAGAGTCTACTATGCACGATCTAAAGGTTTCCTGCACTTCCTAAATCATTTCGGAACTGCTTTCTTCTAGTGGCCGAAAGGCAAGAGCGTAGTTCGTACTCCACCAGAAACAAACATCTTTAACGCTGTGGACATTCTCATGTACAGATCATTTATAGTGACATTACCACGAGCCCTTTGCAAGGAAAACTCAAACTGCATCGCATCTCTGACTTCCGCTCTATATTGTGTTATTACTTTCTCAACCTTGTAGGGTTGTCGGAGTGCCCTCGGCACCTTTCCTCTCTCTTCTTCGTAATTCTTCACTTCGACGAAGGCGTCTTGCAAGGCTGAAACTTTTCCTTGGAGACCTCGTCATTAACATACTGGGCATGAAGGGCGCCGTGCCGCTCGACACGGCGGCCGCTCCTGAACCTCTCCGCGAGACGAGTCGTGGTATTAACTCCTTATGAACGGCCAATCCAAGTGTTTAGTTGAGTTTTATACTGTGTGCATGCGCATGAACATTTATGTTATTCCGCTTGTGGTCGGCATTTCGTGCGATTGTGTGCGTGTTTCTGTTTTGTGTACATCTGTGTGCATGTGTAAAAGGTTCCAAGATGGCGGGCCATCTGCGTTCTCGAAGCAGCGACCGCGGTAGCAAATAAGTCTCCTTCATTTCCTGTCTCACCATTTGGCCAACAGTGACAGGGAAGTTGCCGCCAGGGGAGGGCCCCGTCGACGGCTCCGCGTGGGACCCCCACCGGCGACCTGCAGCTGTTAACGGTTCCTTCGGGAGGGAGTTCGCACCTGTGGGAGCGACCACCCTGCGCCCCGACCTGGGCCCTGGCCTTGCCTATAACGCCCCGACCAGACCACCCTTGGCTGGTCCCTATGCCTTCTCCTTCTTGCCGCCTCCCCCGGACAGCCGCCCGAGGCTCTACCTCCACCAGGCCGTCCCTCCCACGTGGCTCTTCCGAGACGCGGAGACAAAGTGGGTGCTGCCTCCCTCTGCCCCTCCCTGGCACTCTGTTCCCCGCCTCCTCTCTGTCTGTCTGTCTGTCATTCTCTCTTTCTCTCTGTCTGCCCGTCACTTACTCTCTCTCTCTCTATGTGTGACTGTCATTCTCTCTCTCTCTCTCTCTCTTGTTTATATATCTCTCTGTATCATTTTATTAGCTTAACTCGAGAGCCGCGGCCCCCTTGACCAAGGCGGCGTCTGCTGGCTGTGCTGTAGCTCTCAGTTGCACGTAAAGTGTCAACATAACTACCATAGAGTCTAGCCTTGTGTTGGGGCTTGCTGTGATAATCAGCTTTCTGAGCATCGCTGTGTTACTGACAGGGTGGCAGCACACGGAAGTAACGCTGATCAGTGGCATAACCTCAAAATGTGGCTGGATCCGTGACAAAGGACTATCAGAACTTAACACTGCGGCCAGCTGCAGTAATTGTGGCATTAACATTAGACAGTGTATAAAGTTAACATTAACAATGGACAGCAACACGAACCTGACTGATGTAATGGATGCTACGTGGACTTCTGACACAAAACTTATGTTCATAGACGCCCAGACGTCCAACTGACGATCTCTTAGCGCGATGAACCGGAGACTGTGCCCGGAGCACCTGTGACTAACACCATGCTAGTCTTGGCTGGTTAGCCCTTGCTGCTTATGCCCGTAGTGGTGGCAGAATTGCCTCCTGTTTGTCATTATTCGCATGACTGTTGTTTTTTTGTTTTAAGTTATAGTGTTGCTTTAGAATCAAGTTCAACCTGGCGCAGCCATTTCCAAAAAAAAAAAAAAAAAAAAAAAAAAAAAACGGTTTTGAGTAAACGGTGGATGCGTCAAGGTCATACTTGGATTGCCATTTTCATATATACATCAGACGTCGTAATGTCTGACAAGCATGTGCATGGTGAGATCATACCATAATAATATTTTTTGGCATGGAAGCTTGTTGGATAACAGGATTGTATGCATTGCATGGACAAGTTGCATGGTTTGGATGCATGGTAATTTTAGGATTATTGATGTTTTGTTCCCGACTCCTTTCACGATTGCAGATGCGTCCAGGACAGCCTCCCTACTTTGACTTACTTGGTATTTTACAGTAACCAAAACAGCTAATGACCAATTGAAATATAAAACCGTGAAGATACAATTTGCATATAAAGAAAATGAAATATGAAAAGGAATATGAAGGCACGGGGACTGGTGAGCAGCTGGTGTCCACTTTGCAGGTTCAACGGCGTCGTGACCCTCCGGGAGAAGGCCCCTGACGCCATGACCTCCTACATGGTGTCCGCTTTCGCCGTCGACGACTTCTTCGGCCTCGGGGTGTCCCAGAGGTCAGCCAAGGTGAGGCGGAGGGGAAGAGGGAGGGGTGGAGGAAGAGAAGGACGGAACAAGACGGGAAGGGGAAGGGAAAGGGAAAAGGGAAAAGAGAGGGAAACGGGAAAATGAAAAGAGAGAGGAAGGGGAAGGGGAAATGAAAGGGAAAGGGGAAGAGGAAACAGAAGAAAGGAATTGAAGTGATAGACAAGAAAACACACATATATGTATGTTACATATAGGTGTGTAAAGAGAGGGAGGGAGGGAAGGAGGGACAGAGAGAGAGGGAAGGAGGGACAGAGAGAAAGGGAAGGAGACAGAGGGAAGAGGAAGGACAAGGAAATGTGATCCTTGAGGCAAGCGCCCTTACTGCGCGCACTCTCCGCAGCTGCGCGTCTTCCGGCCGTTCTTCACGTCACTGCACCTTCCGGAGGCCGGCGTGGTGCGTGGCGAGGCCGTGGCGGTGGAGATGGTCGTCTTCAACTACGGAGAGAGTGACGTCATCGCCGACGTCATGCTCGACAACCCTGGCGACTTCCTCTTCGCGGACTTCGCCAACGAGATCGACCAGGGATGTGAGTTTGGCGGCAGACGTTCGGCCTTTGTTTGTTCATCATTTTATTGTTGCTTGCTATGTTGCTTATTTATAAATATGTCATGATAAGATTCCGCGTTCCATGGAAAGTGAAAGGCGCCGTTAGGTTATACCGAGAAACAGTAGAGCATCAGTCCTGTGGCTTCTCCCGTAGCTCCGTCCAAGAGCAAGCAGCGGCAGGTGAAGGTCGCCTCGGGCAGCGGCGCCCCCGTCAGCTTCATGATCGTCCCGCACACGCTGGGCAACATCCCCATCAAGGTCACTGCCACGACGGACGGCGCCGTGGACGTGGTCGTCAAGCAGCTTCTGGTGAAGGTAGGGGCGAGGGCGAGAGGCGAGGGCGCCGCCGCGGGGTGTCATGGATCTTACTCCGTGTAAAGAGGGACGAGGGAGTGCGCGAGGGATCTGCCGGGAAACGTGATAAAACTGATTATCATAATTTAAAACGATTTATTTATTGAGAACTATTTATTTCAAAATACTATTCGATATATCATCACCCATATGGCACAGCTTCCTCTATATTAATGACGGCCATCTCTGTCTTCCGAAAAGCCCGAGGGATCGCGCATAACGGTGAATAAGGCCATCCTGCTGGACCTGAGGTCGCAGCCCTCCGTCAGCACCAGCATCAACATCACTCATCCGCCCAACATCGTCAACGACTCCAAGGCCATCCAAGTCTCCGTCATCGGTAGGACTTTATCTGCAAAGGACATAACAGATAGATGGAGTAGAAGGGCCACTGGTTGCAAAGTTATATTCACTAGGAATACTTATAAAAGAAACTAAACAATGACATTCCTCATAATTCCTTCATCAAGACCCAAAGGGCTGTAATAGCTAACGTCGCACGACCCTCATACGTGTTCCCATGGCAGGTGACATCCTTGGCGCGGCCGTGTCGGACCTGCACAGCCTGCTGGAGCTCCCGACGGGCTGCGGCGAGCAGAACATGGCCAAACTCGTCCCCAACATCGTGCTCATGGAGTACCTCAAGGTGAGTGCCGGGCCTTTAGAAGCTGCTTTGGGGATCCTGCGGTTTGTAAGGCAGGAGTTAATTTTGACTTAAGCCCTTTTCATGACTTTGATCAGGAGAAAAGTAGTAAGATGTCTGTAGGAATTTAATGCAATAATGAAATGAAGGATGAAAACTGTCAATGTTTACTATAATTTCCTGTAGTATCAGATTTAAACGTTCGCATGCCTCGCCCCGACAGAACAAGAACCAGCTGAGCGAGGACTTGCAGGGCCGAGCGCGACGGCATCTGGAGACCGGATATCAGCACCAGCTGTCCTTCAGGCATGACGATGGCTCTTTCAGCGCCTTCGGGATGCGAGACGAGTCGGGCAGCACGTGGTGAGTGGAGAGAGTTCATGGCCCACGGCGCTTGTAGATGACACAGTGTGGTTAGATTTTATTCATGCTCTAACATGGTTCACTGAAGATGTAATCATTGCTTACTAAGAGAAGAGTGCGCTTCTTTGGAATCGAAGTATTATCCTACTTGGGCACATAAGCCATAGACCAGTAACAATACCTGAATAAGGAATGAGCATGATATTCTTGACAATATGTTAACCTCCGTTTATGGAAAAGGATAGCTTAATTGGCAGAACACGTGCGTATTTTATTCATGTCCATCAGTTTGCTTACATTATACATGAATTCGTATGCAAACACACCATGTAAATGAATTTGTCTGCACTGCAAGCGCAGCCACTAAATGCATTGCTTCCCAAAGGCTGACCGCCTTCGTGGCCAAGTCCCTCGCCGAGGCCTCGAGGCACATCGAGATCGAGGAGGAGGTGGTGCAGCAGGCCGTGGAGTGGCTGACGCAGCTGCAGCAGGTGGACGGCAGCTTCAAGGAAGTCGGCACCGTTAACAACGAGGCCATGCAGGGAGGGTCCGGGAAGGGCGTCTCGCTCACGGCCTATGTGCTCATCGCCCTCCTGACGGTCGAGGTGAGAGGGATGGGGCGGCAGGGGAAGGGAGGAGGAGAAGGAAAGGGAGGAGAGGAAGGTGGAGAGGAGAGGAGGAGGAGGGAAGAGGATAGGGAGAATGGAAGACGGAAAGGAGGAGGAAAGAGGATAGGGAGAAGGGAAGACGGAGAAGAGGAGTAAGAAGGAGCGGGAGAATGGGAAGAGGGAGAGGAGAGGAAGACAGAGAGGAGGAGGAAAGAGGATAGGGAGAAGGGAAGACGGAGAGGAGTAGATAGTAAGGAGAGGGAGAGGAGTAAGAAGGAGCGGGAGAAGGGGAAGAGGGAGGGCTGAGGCAGTGAGAGGGAAAAGGGGAAGAAGGAGAAGAGGAGACAATCAGGAATGCGGATGGGGAAGATAGAGGGAAAGAATAAGAGACAAATGGAAAGGAAGAGTGTGAGGTAGAAAGAGAAAGAATGAGCAACGATAAATAAGGGAAACGTTGGGGCAGAGAAGAGAAAGAAAACGTTTTGAAGGAGACTGAAAGGAAGGAAGGAAGGAAAAAGTGAACCGAAATGGAGAGAGCCAAGAAAGGGGATCGGGAAAGGTGAGAAAAGGGTAAGAGGAAAGTGAGAAGAGTTTTTAAGGCTCGTGCACGGTTCAAGAGAGCGCGCTCCTCTGCTCTCCTCTTCCGTGTTCTGTCTTTACCGCGTCAGAAATGCTTCCATGAGTCAGACTCCGTTTTCTATCTTTAACGGGAGCCTTGACTTAACTATACTTGTTTAGTCGTATTGCCTTATCTCTGCAACGTTGTTAAGATTGGTCTAGGTATTAGAAAAGGAGAAACAAAAGGACACAAAAGAAAACTCACAATACTAAGCATGTTTTACCTTGCCAGAACCCCCCGTCGGCCAAGGTTCGAAACGCGGTGAACCGAGCCGTAGACTTCTTGGCGAGCAACATTGACGAAATCGAGGACGTGTACAACCTGGCCATCAGCACGTACGCCCTCCACCTTGCCGACCACCCTCAGCGTGACACCGCCTTCTACAAGCTAGAGGGCAAGGCCGAGGTCAAAGGTCAGTCATTGCAGCTTTGATGGCTGGCTTATTATATGCATTTTTTTATTGCACGGAATGGAGAAACTGCGTGATAGACAGTATTTGATATTGTGACCGACCGCGCCCTCTTCCCCCGCGCCCGCAGACGAGCAGAAGTGGTGGGTGTGGCAGCCCCTGGACGTGAACCTGGAGACCACCGTGGAGTCGCGGCCTCTCGACGTGGAGACCACCAGCTATGGCCTCCTCACCTACGTGCTCAGGGGCCTCACGCGCGACGCCATCCCCATCATGAGGTGGCTGACGAGGCAGAGGAACCAGTACGGAGGATTCCAGTCCACGCAGGTAGGCCCTGGAGGCTCTCGGGGCCGGCGGGCTCGGCTTTGCATTTAGTTGTTTCGATGTTTCATACACTCATTCATTCACACACTCGCACGCACACGCATAAACACATTCGCACTCACACTCCTCCACTAAAGAGGTTTCTCCTTCGCAGGACACCGTCGTGGGCATGGCCGCGCTGGCCGCCCTCGCCGAGCGCCTCACGACCACTGACCCGCAGGTGAACGTCAGGCTCATCTACGGCGCTCGGGGCAAGAACGTGCAAGTCACGAGGGATAACACTATGTTGCTTCAGCGTGTGGAGGTAATGGCGGATGGGAGGGAAGAAGGAAGGGGAAGAGAGAGAGAGAGAGAGAGAGAGAGAGAGAGAGAGAGAGAGAGAGAGAGAGAGAGAGAGAGAGAGAGAGAGAGAGAGAGAGAGAGAAAGAATCAGAGAGAGAGAGATTAATACTCAAAAGATCTTACATATCCATTTCGAAAACACAAAATCCAGCAGAGCATAAAAACCCCTCCCCACAGCTGCCAGCGGACACCGACAAAGGGGTCACGGCTCGGCCGTGCGTGCCAGGTCACCTACCACTAAAGCACACGGGCCAACCGCCCACAACGCACGACACGACCGGAACCGCCTGCCCTCACCGCCTGCACGGGGTGGTGGCGGGCCCTCGGAGGGCTCGGGGGGGGGGGGTAAAAGAAAGAAAGGCAGGGTAGAAGCTTCTCTGCTACAATCATCTATTTATATATTTATATGTACAGAATGTGTGTGTGTGTGTATATATATATATATATATATATATATATATATATATATATATATATATATATATATATATACATACACACAAACAAATACACACACACACACACACGCACATATATATGTATATGGAAGAAAAACCTACAATGCACAAACCAGATTTATTGATGAAAGTGAGACAACAGTTTCGGAATCGTCCTCGATTCCATCTTCGGGTCAGACCGAAACTGTTGTTCTCACTTTCATCAATAAATCTAGTTTGTGCATTGTGGGTTTTTCTTCCATATTATCAACACGGTAGTGTGTTTTTCATTGCATATATGATATACATACACTGATGTACATGTATATATATATATATATATATATATATATATATATATATATATATATATATTATAATATTGCAGAGTTCCTTGCCACTCTCCTGACTCGATCCTTTCCCGCCAGATACACGGGAGGAAACAACAGCAACATGGCCGTGATGGACGTCTCGCTTCCCTCGGGCTATATTGTCGACAACGATCTTATTCCCGGTAAGTGTATGTCCATTTGTGTGCGTTTGTGTGTGTGTGTGTGTAGGTGAGTGTTTGTGTACGTATGTGTGTGTGTGCGCGTGTGCGTGTGTGTGAATGTGTTCCTGTAGCACCCGCAACGACGCCCTGAAAACCCTCCTCGGCAGGTCTGTACGACTACTCGGGCGTGAAACTTGTGGAGAAGAAGAGCGACGACTCGGGCGTGCTGGTCTACTTCGACTACCTGACGCCCGAGGAGGTGTGCCCGACGGTCTCCGCCTACAGGGTCAACAAGGTCGCCTTCCAGCAGCCCACGCCCGTCCAGGTCTACGACTACTACGACACATGTGAGTCCGCCTGCGCGCTCGAATTCTGACTGACTGTGATACTGACCAAATACTTTGAGAAAAGCCATCAGATGCCTTCCTTCGGCGCACAAGTATTTCCATGAAGGTGAAAAAGTCCCCCGCCCCTTTTCGGATCCTACCATTCCTGTACGCACAAGGCAACGCCCCCCCCCCCCCATAGAGAGACCCCTAATGCCCTCCCGTCCCTCTCGCCAGCCCGGCGCGCGAGGCGGTTCTACAAGGCCCTCCCGGCCACGCTCTGCGACATCTGCGACCTGGACGAGTGCGACCCCGACCAGTGCCAGGACCAGATCATCGAACTCAACAGGCAGCTGCAGGTGAGTGCCTCGAGGGGCAGCGCGAGAGGCGGAGCTGATGAGAAAGGTGTCGACATTTTTTCTCTGAAATCATATCCAATGACACTAGCGATGATACGCGACGATTAGTTCATGTGTGTTTCCTACTAACTCCTGAGCGCCGTGTGCTTCCCCGCAGGACCCAGAGGACCTGGAGCTACCGGCCATCGTGGAGCAGATCTCCTCCGGCCCGCAGA
>NW_020871105.1:298139-305407 GCF_003789085.1 Penaeus vannamei
GATCAGCGTTGCCTGAATCTCGTGTCTGAAGTGTTGCAGGACGAGTTTAAAGATTTCGGCTGCAAAATCAAAAGCTATGGCACTGAAAACCAATGTCAAAAACAAAAAAGTCACTGTTCAGGGCATGGATCTGGAATGGGTGGACTAACTATACCTTGGCGTATGGATGGGCCGCACACTCACTTTCAAAAAGGAGATCCAGTACCTGCTTGGGAGATACATAGAAGCGGGACACAAAGTACTGAGATCATTCTATGTACATGCGTATTGTTGACTATACTTTTGTCGCCCTCATTGCTTCCAGCACATTAAAAGAAACACTGGGAACAGTACAAAATGAAGCAGCCAGGATCATTCTGGGTGCTCTCAGATGGACAAACGTCATTAACCTTCTCATGGAGATCGGGTGTCCCTGGACACCCGAATTGATTTAATGGCAGCCCAGTTCCTTTCCAGGGTCTTGCAGGCACCCGAAATTCATACATAAGACAAAGGGTACCCGGACGCCTTCAGCAAGACTATCAGCTGTTTGCCGACAACTCCTGGCTCACACACAGTCAGAGTGTTGATACGCTTCCAGCTCAAAGAACCACTGCTTGCCAAGGGCAAGACCTCCCCTCACCCGGACTATAGAAAACCCCCGCCGTAGGCAAACAACTTGATCGAGTTCTCAAGGAGAAAATATCAATACCCTATGCCTATGTGCAAAGGGTCATTGCTCAAGTAACTCCTCCGGGTATTAGAATCTACTACATAGATGGATCCGTGGATCCCATAAGCCATACTGCAGGCGCCGGCTTCGCAACAAGGGATACCACAATATCCATTAGTCACTGACAATGCCTCAACGCTCCAAGCTGAAACGATTGCAATCATGGGAGCCCTGACCCAGGCATCTCTAAGAGGATAGACACGTGGTCATACACACAGACTCTAGAGCAACCATTGACAGTTTACATCATAGCATGCCCCAAGGCAACCAGGGTAATAGAATAATTATAAACTGGGTCCCAAGCCACACAGGCAACCATGCTACAGACTAGCCGAAAAGGGCAGGGGCATGCATGCTTCCAACTCCCATGATCGTTAACTCAAGCCAAAGGAGCCTGAGCTAAAGTTACAAAGCTACAGCACCTGCAGTTCTCCGGAGCATGCACAGAAAAGATACCGCAAATTCGCTCTCAGCCAAGTGCTACTCAGATGCCACAGGCTATGAGCCACTGGCCCTTCCTCCAAATATAAAAAGAGTTACCGAAGTCATATTACACAGATTAAGACTAGGTTACCCATGCGCTTGGCAAATTCTTGATGACGTGGTTGTCAGGGTATTGTGGCGAGCCGAACGCCACCCTGTTACATTACTTACAGAATTGTGAACTCAGGTATCCCACACCACAGGCGCCGGGCTGGTAAAAAGGGTATGCCATATGCTTACGCCCTGGCAGCTGGATCGCTTGCTTGCAATTCAGCCACCACGCTAAGCATACAGTTCAAAGAAAACACTAGAAATAGCTATTTAATATTATATATATAGCTATTAAATAAATATCAAATAAATTAAATAGCTATTAAATAAATGTGTCAACTAGAAATAGCTGACACAGGCCGGGACACTCTAAAGACAAGACCCGGGTGATGCTAGACTTCGCAAATCTATATGAACTGAACTGGCCCTTACGCACACGGAGTGAGAGCCACGAGGTAAGAGCCCAGCCTCGGCGTCGTTTCAACACCTTTTCCCCCTTTAAAGTATCTGCTTTGTGTCTGGATGAGAGGACGTCATCTGCAAGGCTTTTAGTTTTCACTAAGAACCCTGGTTTTCCTCAACTAAAAGGGAAATTTGATCCTTTTTATCTAGAAAAAAGGGTAATTTAGGCTGCTTTGCTGCCTTTCCTGTTAATCACCCAAAAGTGAGTCAACACCTGAATTATGAAAATGAAAACTATAGCACTGTAATTTCCTGAAAGTCATCTAAAGTCATCTTAGGATTCCAGTTCTAACGAATTCTTTTTTTATTGGGAACAAAATGTAAATCCATTCCTCCTGTCATATATACTTTTAGTCACGTACTTTTACTTTATCATCAAAGAAAATATCCAAGTAATATGTTATACGATCAAGAACCCTGATATCTGAACCTTTTTGCGTTCTACAAAAATATAACATACAGGTTAATGCATAATCAGTATATACATATATTCGTACAATATTCGCCTCGCAACCCAATTATTTATGCTGAATGTGTTAACGGTTTGCAGTCTTTTTCTTCTTTATGTAAAATTGGGAAGATAAGAAAATAACTGATAATTAATTTCTTATATATATGTTATTAGCACATGAGAAGGGATGTGTTAAACTCTAGTCGAAGTCAAGGACAATACTAAATTTCATTATTTAGTATATTTGGCAAATATAAATTAAATAAAACCAGTGAGAACAAGTATACAGCACTGACACATAGCCATCATTTCATTGCCAGACCACCAGTTTCCGTATTGCTTACAGAAGTAGACTACAAACCGAATGTTTATATTCGTGACAGGAATCATCTAATTTGCCGCCATTGCCAGACGATCACCATAACTGTTCCTCTGAGTATTTAACCTGTCTGGACAAGGTCTGTGTCACAAAATTTATATATCAGAATTATGTAAGCCATAGTTAGTGCCTATCGTGTTCTAGGGTGTGTCATTTGTTTCAGTCAAGTTTACATTTGCTTTAAAACAAAAGAAACCATGAATAGCTGCATCCAGAATGCGATCTTATTTTCACATTTTTAATATAATTTCTAAAGTGCTAATGCATTAATTTTTATGTGCAAACTCATTAAAAAAAAAATCTGAACACAGGAATATGTGCTATCATAGGCCTTTCTGCACGCCGCACGCCAATTTCAAGTTTCGTGGTGGAGTATCAGCAGTATCGGGCATTTTGGCCTTTCTGGCCAAAATGTATCACTCTCACACACCGAACGTCCCGTACTTCTGCAGTTTCTTTATATGCAAAACAACCTCCTTGCTGCTGAAGATGGACACAGCTTCTGGACAGATGTGTAATAAAATTACAAAATATGCATAATACATATGTACACACACACACTCTCTCTCTCTCTCTCCCCTTCATGAGTAGATGAGTGGCCCGGAGGTTTGCCGCAGCAATCTCTGATCAGCGAACGCTCAAGGACAAGGCAGACACTGCAGTCCACAGATGTGTATCATATGGCATGACACACTTGGTGCGCAGGGCTCGGACTCTGCTGAGAAGGGATAACGAACAATTTACCAGGAATCTTGCTGAGGAGGCAGAAGACCATTTCCTAGTTAATGACTTTCGTCCTGCCTGCCAAGCCCAGAGAAAACAGAACTCTAAGCCCTCCTCATAGATGACTGCAGTCCGCTCAGTGGATGGACAGATCATCTCAGATCATGCTGGGGCTTGTGAACGTTGGGCTGAGTATTTTGTGTAACTGTATCAGGTAGACCTTCCATCAGTTAGTCTGGAAGCAAGTGGTGTCACAATCCTTGTACCAGACCCACCCATCAGTGAGGAACCTTTTACCCTGACTGCAGTTAAGGAGGCAAATTCTAAGCTAAATGGTGGGAAAGCTGCAGGCATATGCGATATCCTGCTGAGCTGCTATAGACTAGGGGTAAACCTATGGAACAGGGCTGCCATCTGGCAGTTCAGTTCCATTCCCCATGACCTGCCGAGGAGCGTGGTTAACCTTCTCTGCAAGGAGAAAGGGAACTGTTGGGACTGTAACAGCTATTTTGGTGTCAAAAATCTGAAATGAGTCAGTGACCACCTGCTAAGGCACCAAAGACAGGAATAGTCTGGATTCACTCCTGGTAAGTCCACAATAAACTGTCCTAGCCCTTCGAGTCGTTGTGGAATGCCATCGTGAGTTGTCTTTTCAAGAGACAATCCTGCATGGAGGAGGCCCCTGGGACGACCTAGGAAATCATGGTTTGGACAGCTTGACCAGAACTGTCGTAATGAGCTAGAGATGGGCCGAGTACCTACCTGGCGGCTCGCCATGAGGGACTCCCGTGGCTGGAAGCAAAGGGTGACTGAAGCTAAGTGCCCCCGTTGGGGTCAGCTCCATTGATGATGATGGCAAATAAGACTGAGTGGGTTTGAATCCTTGTCATGAAGGACAGCCATATACCTATATTAATATAGAATACATCTCATTATAAAAGGGTTAACTATTTGCATATGTAAGTATGGTTATCTCCGTGTGTGCATGCACATGTGTGAGCGCACTGCGAGTGTGTTTTGGGGAAATTATATCAATTGCTGGGTATCTTTTGTTAGAGTTAATGAAGCATTCAGAGATTATATACATTATTTCAGAAAGATTTTTTTGCTTACATCTATTTGCAGTCGGGAATGATGGAAATATCCAGACGTATCGTGTCTCTTCTGTTGCTGCTGGCATCAGTGGCAGCTGCTGCCAGTCCCAAAAGTGAGCCCTGCTTGCGTTCGTTCTATCATCATTCTTTTAAAACTGTGTCTAATGCATAATGTGTTATTGCATCTCCATTTTTTGAGTAAAGAACTTTCGTGACTGCTTCAGGAAAGACTGATCACGGCCGCCACCATTCGGGAGAAATGGGTGGTTATTATGGAGGACAATATGGAGGAGGAGGCGGATATTATGGAGGAGGAGGCGGATATCATGGAGGAGGAGGCGGATATCATGGAGGAGGAGGCGGATATTATGGAGGCGGAGGACATCATGGAGAAAGTGGAGAAGTTTTTGGAGGAGGTGGAGGAAGTGGAGAACAATATGGTGGAGGTGGAGGAAGTGGAGAACATTATGGAGGAGGTGGAGGATATTATGGAGGAGGCGGATTTCCATATCCTTTCCCTTTCCCTTTCCCATTCCCTCCTTTTCCAGAAAAAGATTCACCTACCACCACGCCTCAGCCTTCCACCACATCTGAGCCTTCTACCACAGCATGTCCTACTCCTGGGACTTGCTTAATGTTCTCAGAATGTAAGCAGAACGAACTGTTTTCAGGAATGAAAGGAATTATAAGGAGAGACGGATGTTGTATATAGTGATTTAATGAGCTAAATACTTTTTCTAATCATATCCTCCCTCTTTGCTTTTCTTTCCGCAATAACCACGTAACAGGTGAAGAGGGGCAGGAGTGCTGTGACCTCGTTGTTGGAACCGAAGAGTTTTACGAGTGTTGTAACTTGCATGGTTGCTGCCCAATGTGCCCCTGTCCAAGTAAGTTTCCACTGCGCATCTTTGTTTATATTAATGACACCTATCTTTAGTTGAACTCATGGTTTTCAGTTGCATGATTTTCGGCATTATGTGATTTCCCGTCTGTACATAACATCATTTCTGGTACTTAACTCTGATCTTTATAGTATGTGTACATTGGGCATATATTTTGGATATCTCGACAGTCCTGAAACGGTTCACCGAAGCACTATGTTTTTTCAGCCTGTGCCAGCACTAGAAAATGTAAGAAGCAGAAGGGCGTCTGTAAAATAACTAGCGATTGCGATGACGATGAGGTGGAGATCAGGAGAGGCTGCAGAGGAACAGGTTGCAAATGCTGCGCCAAAGGTAAAGTGCCACGCTGCATGTCCATTCCAGAGCAGTTGCTAAATTAATTTTGATAGCTATAAGGAATCGCAGAATTAGTTTTCTGTGTGATTCTTGATAAAAAGTGAAGCTCTGCAGCATTCAAAGAATTGCTCTCTGCAGCGGAAGTTGTTCCGGACTGCGAAGGAGCGCTTGCATGCTGTGGGATTGAGCCAGGGACTGGAGACTTCTTCGAGTGTGTCAAAGACTACCACTGCGTCCCTATCTGCCCTCCAACAGGTCTCTGAATATAAATGAAATATAAAATTATTGTCATTTTATTCTTGGTACATTATATCTCTTTTTGTCATCAATATGAGTATTGCTGAACTGGCATTGCTTTTATCATGATAGTATTATATAAATTGCCATTCACTTAGTGATGATTTTGCAAATTTTGTGTATCACAAATTCTGTGAATAATTCTCATTTAATCTATGCAAGATTTATCTCTGATTTCCTTCTGAAAAGCATGTGCAATGTATGTGCAAACTTATTTATGTGTCCATTTCTAGGATGTTGTTATGGCAACACCACAGTGGACTTCGGTGCGGTGATCGCAGACTATCCGGAAAAGTGCTTGAAGCTCACTTGCCAGATGCAGAACATAACTGAAGCACCCTATATCGCGGGCGCTATAGTGGAGGATTCCGTGGACAACTGCAGCTGCACGTATCAGATCCGTAAAATATAATTTTGTGTCAAACTTTCGCATCATTCCATGTCCTCTTGGGAGAATTATATTGTAACCTTCTTTTCCCAATCTCCCCTCCTCCAGGCTGCAGCCTGGGTGGTGAGCTGTATGAGAACGGCCACCTGCTTACTGACGACGACCACTGTATAGCTGTGAGATGCGTGGATGGCCAATGGACCAATGAGAACTACATGAACGGCGATTGTGAGTCTTTACTTGTTACTGAAATAGGTACAACAGTTATAAATGAAAGAGAATTTACTCATTTGATAATGCATCTAATCGCTTTTTGTCTTCGCAGGCCGGTCCTGCTTTGTGCAGGATCCTCTGGAGACAGTCGCTACGTTTGACGGCACAGCATATACCCACTCCGACCCTGATTGCAGGTTTGCACATTTGATCCGTTTCCAAGTGGTCCTGAACACTTGATCAGGCCCACAACTTCCCGCCATTGCAAAATTTGCTTCAATTCAAACAAACCCACTCTGCTTCTCGTAAAATCAGATTGGATTGTTATGGACATGTCTTGTGAAACTGTGTAAAGTCATATTTACTTAGGGTCAGTCTTGTTGACACTAATTCAAGCATTGGCGTCTAAGAAAAAATTAACCTGTTAGAAGCAAGGATACAATCTCCAGGGAGTATATATGAACTGTGTTAGTGCTGAACTATATGTAAGAAGCTTAATTCAAGTTGAAATATATTAGCGTCAATTAAGAGAAATTACTAACAATAATTTGATAGCATTTGTTGAACCAACCCAAAATTCCCCTCTTAAATCTATAATAACGAAAAGTTCCTTTACAGCCGTCAGAATATCTGGAAAAAATCTGTCATTTTTGGGTTTTTGGTCTTTACATATACCTTGTCTAAAACACAAGCCTTATCTTATGTTCCCCTCCTCGTCATGGTAGTTTCAGTAACAGTATTACAATTAAGAAGTAAGAACATAACTAGAATCTCAGT
>NW_020871106.1:10000-12500 GCF_003789085.1 Penaeus vannamei
GTTGGCCTTAAATTCAAGGACGGATCATCTTTATTCGAATGTAAGATATTTTTTTTAGATACGAAAATATATACCGGGCTAAAAAAAAAGAAAATGAATTATGTATAAGGAACTTCTTCTCTGGCGCTCATTTCAATAATAATAATGTTCCCAGACATAAATTTTCCCTGATGCTTTTCAATGCCGCATTACGTCAAACTTTCTATTCCAATAGATTTTATGAAATAAGAAAATGTAGCTCTTCGCCAAAGCTAATTTTATGCTTGGGCCCCTTATAAGAAAGTTTGTGCAGGGAGTTGCTGAGTAAATATAATACATTAGGTTTAGTGTGGTTGATGCATAATAATAAAAAGTCCAAAGATGTATGCAAATATAAAAGAGAAACAATTCACATAAATGAGAAAAATAAAAAGAAAAAAATAAAAATGTAAAAATATGAGAAACATCCCAAAAGAATCGTCTTTAAATGGAGGAACATGTGTCATCGTCTCAAAATGTAAGGGATTTCCTAACGCGCGCGGTTGTTAACTTTAACGATAGTCATGAAGTATGGTAAGGGATGTACAAGGAAGTGAATATTAAACAAATGAGGCCCTTACGAGCCCCATCATGTATGGAGGCGAACTTAACCAGGGGACGTCAGCGCAGCGCGTGTTGCAATATAAATGAGTATCATGAGGGTAAATGAGGAGGATCGTCCGCTGTGCCAAATGTGCCCAAGGATTAGGGTGAAGAGAGTGGCCAAGGCAACAGACAACCAACTGTAGAAGGGGAATATAACATCGACTTTGTATAGATGTAAATGTAAGATGTACAGGCAGGCGTGTTACACAGCAACGACCACGAAAAGCCACAGGGAATGAAGCAATAGTCACACGAAGTAGCAAAATCCACGTGGCGAGTTACAGGAGCGGGAAATTATTTTTCTCTTTGAGCACAAAGAAGTTAATTTCCTTCAGTGCGGCATCTTTTGTCCGAGGCCCAGGTGGAGACACAAAGCCCAGAGGTGAGGCTTCCGGGAGGTATTGGCTTCTCGATCTCCATCTACTTCTCTCCTGCAGCGGCTGCGTCTTCATTTCGCCTTCAACTGCACCTCAACCGCGGCTCAGGTCTCCGTTAAAAGCCTGCTTCAAGAACCTGTCCTTTTCAGTCGGTGTCACCATCAACTACTAGGTCCTGTGGGTCACTATCAGCTATGAGGTTTTGGGAGTCACTATCAGCTATGAGGTCTTTTAGGTCTTTATCAACTATGTCACCATCAACTATGAGGTCTTGTGAGTCACTATCAGTTATGAGGTATTTTAGGTCACTATCATCCATGAGGTTTCGCGAGTTACTATAAGCTATGAGGCCTTGTGAGTCACTATCAGTTGTGAGGTCTTGAAAGTCAATATCAGCTATGAGGCCTTGTCAGCCTTCATCAGCTATGAGGTCTTTTTAGTGACTATCAGGTATGAATTACCTTAAGCTATGAGGTTTTGTTAGTCACTATCAGCTATGAGGTCCTGATAGCCACTTTTAGCTATGAGGTCTTATGAGTCACCATCAACTATGAGTCATTCCACTTTCCCAAGTAATAAGTATGGAGCAACATGTACTCCTGGTACTACTAAGATGGATCGCTTGTCATGGTATCTGTACTGAAGCTCTTGCAAACAAACAGCGAAGGTAGTAGTTAATGATGTGTATGTAGGTTGTTACTGTGAAGGCTTTTGCATAAAAAGGAAATGTAAAAAGTTCATAAGCATCTACTTACTGTAAATGAAAATTTTTAGAAAATAGATATTTTTTATCTTTGCTGGATGTGTGTATTTTTATGCCCTCCCCCCAAAAAATGTGACTTTCATAAACAGCAATGTCTTGATTCCTGATTGTGGTAAGACAGCGAAAGAATATCCAGATTTAATCCTGAGAGTAAGAAAAAAGTCTCCTTCGTAACTGATGAGACCGTTTCGGAATGCTCGGCCTCCGCTGTCAGAATTCACGACTTTCGAACAGAAGAAATTATAAAAATGTTTTTTTCCGTACAGCTGTTCCTGTCCTATGTGGTTGCTCTACTTTGATGACAGCAATTACTGGTCTTTATCGTTCCATTGTTTTGTAGGCTGCATCTGCGAGAGAGGCGGAGACCGTACTCCCTCCCGTGTTCGATTTTTTTTCGGAAAATCTAAAATTGCGCTTTCAAATCTGTGTTATCCAACTGTCAGGCCAAAACAATGTAAACATTTCATTAATGGCAGTCTTTAATGAAGAGCGATAGTCCGAAATGTGTTATCATTCCTTCTCCGGATAATGCTAAGATATTGCTGAAGAAAATGGAGAATGAAAGAAAACAAAAGAAAATCATCAAGCATATGGGGTGCGGGATGTCACTTTCAAAACATATGTCGGGGTTTATATATCCTGTATCAATTTTTAGAAAGTACTGTTAATAAAGGCCATTCTCTCTCTCTCTCTCTCTCTAGTGTCAGCGTAAGCACTAAAATTCTTGTAAAATATC
>NW_020871106.1:26899-36899 GCF_003789085.1 Penaeus vannamei
AAAAGAAGAAAAAAAACAAAACAAAAAAAAACAGCTTAAAGATGAGAAGACGGAAAATAGAGAAAAACCGAAAAGGAAGGAAAAAAAATGAAGGCAAAAATAAGAAACCTGAAAAAAATGAAAAAAAAAAAAAAAAAAAAAAAAATTACCTAAAGGTATCCACCGAATCGACCATTAACTCGATCATGAAACATTAATTGTCGATCCTGGCGCCGACGTCGGATCTCACGCTGGGGAGTCTTTGCGCAGAACCATCGGGCCAATTTGCGAACCGGGGTGAGACCTCCTTTTTTTGGAAGGGGGGGGGGGCGGGGCACTTTGGGAAGGGGAGAGGAAAATTTATTTTTTCTTATTTTCTTCTCTGTTTGATTAATTGTGTCTTTTTTTTTTTTTTTTGGCTTTCGTTCGTTATCTCTCCTTCTCTTTCATTTCTGTCTCTCTCTCTCTATCTATTTATCTATCTCTCTCTCTTCCCATCTCTCTTTCCCTGTCTCTCTCTCTTCCCTATTTCTCTCTCTTCCCTATCTCTCTCTCTTTCCTGTCATTTTTCTCTATCTCTCTTCTCACTCTCTCTCTCTCCCTTCATCCTTCCTTTCTCCCTCTCTCTCTCCTTCCTTCATTCCTTCCTATCTCTCTCTTTCTCTCTGTCCCTCCCTCCCTCTGTCTGTCTCTCCTTCCCTCTCTCTCCCTCCCTCTTCTCTCTCCCTCCTCGCTCCCTCCTTCCCTCCTCTCTCCTCTCCCTCTCCCTCTCTCCTCCCTCCTCTCTCCTTCCCTCTCCCTCCCTCCTTTCCTCCCTCCCTCCTTCTCTCTCCCTCTCCCTCCGTCTGCCTCCCTGTCTCCCCAACCGGCTCTCCCGCCATCATCCCCTGGCACCGATAATGTCAAAACATGTGCTTTTAATGATGTACTTAAAGCCATTTTTACACCCCCGCCGAGATGGGTCGCCCTCGAAAAAATGTCCTTTCATTGCTTCGCTAACACAACACAAACACATAAACCGTGATAAGTTCTCCTCCTTTTCCATATCCATCGCCTGCAACGCGCGCTTTTCCCGAATCCACGAAGCGGGGGTTTTGGCTTCGGGGTTTTCCGCGATTTTTGTCTGTCTGTCTGTCGGACTGGTCATACATAAAAAAACGTACACACACACACACACACACATATATTATATATATTTATACATATACATATATATGTTTGAATATAAATATGTATATATATACATACATATATATATATATATATATATATATATATATATATATATATATATATATATATATATATATACATATATGTATCCTATATATATGGGTATACAAATGGTAAATACAGGAAAGGTATCACATAATTAATCATTATCATATTCTTTTCTTTTCTTTTTCCTTAACAACATTAATCCATATGACAATGACATATGACAATGCTCACAGTGTTTTTCCCATTGCAAACTTTCACTAATTCATTATCGCCAACAATCCAGTGAACTATATCAAAAATCCCTTTGTATTGAATTTTTTTTCCACAATTTATAAAAATATTTAACAGGCGGCATTTCAGGAAGATAAATGTTGAAAGGAGCGAATTTTCATATGAAATAGTTTAGCATTAGCATTTAATAAATGGATTTAAGCTAAATTTTATATACATCATTTTTATAGATTCCCTTTTCTTTGAAACATCTCTTTATTATTTAAAAAAATGTGACTATTGAGACAGTCTTAACAATAAAAAGTTTGATAGTTTTGAAGACTTTTACCTGCTATTGTCTTTATGATTTAAAAACCATTGTAATCTTTACCTTTGTTTTTTTCTTTTTCTTTTTTTTGGCCTCATGTTTTCGTGTTGTTTAGAAGTGTGTGTGCGTGTGTGTGTGTGTTGTGTGTGGTGTGTGTGTGTGTGTGTGTGTGTGTGTGTGTGTGTGTGTGTGTGTGTGTGTGTGTGTGTGTGTGTGTGTGTGTGTGTGTGTGTGTGGTGTGTGTGTAGTGCGTGCGTGTTTGTGTAAAGAGAGAGAAGAGAGGAGAGAGAGAGAGAGAGAAGAGAAGGAGAGAGAGAAGAGAGAGAGAGAGAGAGAGAGAGGAGAGAGATGAGAGAGAGAGAGCATCCCCAGAAAAGGAAGAAATAGACATCAAGGACAAGAGAGGGGTAAAAGGGAGAAACAGAGAGATAAATCAAATGGAAAGCAGTGAAGAAACATAACAAGAAAGATTGAGAGAGAGAGAAATAACTATATACCCTTGTCAAACATTTAAAAATATAACCCTCTTTTTTCTCTCTCTCTCTCTCTCTTCTCTTTCTCTTCTCTTCTCCTCTCCTCTGTCTTCTGTCTCTTCTCCTCTCTCTTCTCTCTCTTCTCTCTCTTCCTCTTCTCTTCTCCTCTCTTCTCTCCTCTGTCTTCCTGTCTCTCCCCTCTCTCCTCTACTTCTTCCTCCACCTCCCTCCATCACCTCTCCACGCTCTCTCATCCCCCCCTCTCTTCTTTCTTCCCGCTCTTCTCTTCTCCTCTTCTCTCTCCCTCTCCCTCCCCTCCCTCCCTTCCCCTCCTCCCTCCCTTCTTTCCCTCCCTCTCTCTCTCTCCCCTCCTCTTCTCTCTCTTCTACCTCTTTTTTCTTTCATTTTTTCCCCACCTCGCATCACCTCAACGACCCAACCCAAAGCTGCTTCAAGCAGACTTAGTTCCTCCTCGATACCTTCTTTAACCTTCTTATCTCCTCCTCGACGAATCTTGTTTATCCCCGAGGCTGCCAGCTCCTCAGTACACTAAGGGCTTTTATAAATGTCAAAACCTCTCTCGTCGAGATGATGACGGGAGGGCGTGAGGGCGTGAGGGGGTGAGGGCGTGAGGGCGTGAGGGGGTGAGGGCGTGAGGGGTGAGGGCGTGAGGGGGTGAGGGCGTGAGGGGTGAGGGGGCGTGAGGGCGTGAAGGGTGAGGGCGTGAGGCGGGTGAAGGGCGTGAAGGGTGAGGGGTGAGGGCGTGAGGGGTGAGGGCGTGTCGAGTCGAGTGAGGTTTATCTGCTGTTCCATCTAAAGGGAGTTCTATATATAGGTCGTGAAATTAATAATGTCACGTTTTGAATTTATGGTTTTGGTTCTGCGTCTTCTAGATTTTTTCCTTTTCTTTTTGTTGAATAATAATTAAATAATTCTTCCTATCATCATTATCATTATCGTTAATTACTCTTATCATCATTATTAGTATCATTACTTCTAATATCATAATCATTATAATGATTTTTATTATCATCATCATCATTTTTATTATCATCATATCATCATTTTATTAGCATTATTATTATCATCATTATCATCATTTTTATTATCATTATTTTTTATTATCATTTATCATCATTTTTATTATCATTATTATCATCAATCATCATTTTTATTATCATTATTTTTATCATCATCATTATCTCTCGATTCAATTCCATCCCATCTCACCCATTATAATATTTATAAGACGCATAGCCTGGCATCCCTGATCACTGTCGGCGGTTCCGCTGGCATCCCTCGTTGTGTTTTGGTCGCTTAAACTACAAACACGAGCTCGTTCTCGTTACTCAGGATTTGCTAAGTGATGAAAGGTCGTTTGGCATTCCGAGCAACGGCAATAAACGAGGGCAGGCATACGTTCGTTAACCGGTCCGCGGCTCGCCTTTCGGTGAGGACGCAAGGCGGAGGATAATAAAAATAAATTTCTCTGATGATCTTTCCGCCCTCTTTGTTTACGGGTCTAGTCTCTCTCTCTCTTCTTCTCTTCTCTCTTCTCTTCTAGTCCCTCACCTCCCTAGTCCGCCCCTCTCCCCGCTCCTTTCCTCTCCTCTCGCGCTCCTTCTCTCTCCCTCTGCCTCTTCTCTCATCTCCTCCCCCTCTTCTCTCTACTCTCTCTCCCTCCCCTCCTTTCTCCTCCTCCCTCCCTCTCTCCGTCCTTTTCCTCTCTCCTCCCCTCCCCCTCTCCCTTCCGTCCCTCCTTCCCTCTCTCTCCCCTCCTCTCCTCCCTCTCTTCTTTTCCCTTTCTTTTCTCTTCGCTTCTCTACCTATCTATCTACCTAACTAATCCATCTGTCTCTCTGTCTACTTATCTATCCATTTATCTATCTGTCTGTCTATCTATCCATCTATCTCTTTCTACCTCTCTCCATCCCTCTCCTGCATCTCTCAACGCATCCTCCATAGCTCTACATATCTCAACATCTTTCTTCCCTCCTTCCTCTCCTTCCCTTTCCTCTTCCCTCTTCGCATCGACTTCCTCCCCTTCCCCTTCCTTTGCTCTCCTCACCTCCCCCTTCCTCCCGTCTCTCGTGTCTCCTTCATAGCGAACCATCGGATTCATTAATCTTCCTTTCCATTGCTCCTCCTTCCTCCTCCAGTATGCTGTATGCTTCTATCTTTATCGCCGCTGCTTCATCTCCCCCTTTTCCTCTCTCCATCCACCGCGTCTCAAGTTTATCTAATTAATTCGTTATAAAAGATGTCAAGGGTTTCCTCATCTGCTTGGCCGGCGATGTGAGGTGCTCGCGAGGGCTCTGCGCACATTGTGTGCATCTGCGCGCATACAGGAATGCACGCACACATGCACAAGGACATACACATACACATATATACACACACACAAGCACATGCATATACACATACACACACAACACACACACACACACACACAAAAAGGAACATGCACACACAAACACACATTGGCATGTTTATATACATATGTGTGATGATTTTGTGTATGCGTGTATCTCTGTGTGTGTGAGTGTGTGCGTGCAAGCGTACTGCCGGCCTGAACTGCCCGCCTGCCTGTGTGTGTGTGTGTGTGTGTGTGTGTGTGTGTGTGTGTGTGTGTGTGTGTGTGTGTGTGTGTGTGTGTGTGTGTGTGTGTGTGTGTGTGTGTGTGTGTGTCTGTGTGTGTGCCTGCCCGCCTGTGTGTGTGGTGTGTGTGTGTGTGTGTTTTGAGAGCAAGCATTCGCTCCCGCTGGCCAACCTCCGCAGATACTTCACAGCCAAACAGGAGGTCCAGGTGTGTGTTCTGTGTCTGCATAAACGCGTTAATGTACATGCAAGAGAGACCGAGAAAAGGGAATAGGAAGAGGGAGAAAAAAAAAGGAAAAACAGAAAATAAAAGAATAAAGTAATCTACATAAAAAAATGAGAATTAAAATGATAAACACGAATTTAAAAAAATGAAAAAAAAAAGAGGGAAAAACGAAATTAAAAACTCGAGAAAAAAGTCTACTTTCATACATTCCAACATGAAACAATCTTAAAAAAAAAAAAAAAAAAAAAAAAACGTAAATGACTAAAGACACGACAACGTGAATGCAGCAGCAAATAAAAACCGAGAATAATAACAAAAAATGATAGCAAGACAGAGATAATTAAAACGAAAATAACCTGAGGAAATACACGTCAGCAGAAATAATACACAACACAAAAATATAAGAAAAAATAAAGTGACCAACAAAAAACGATAAAAACAAGAATTAAAAACTTAAAAAGGAAACAAAGTGACCAACAAAAACCGATAAAAACAAAATTAAAACGAAAAAAAACGGAAAATATTCAAACACTCCTTTCTAAAGAGATCCACTTTAACATAAATGCCACGCGGACTCGGTAAACAACCAACGAAACAAGAATAAACAGCAAAAACGAGAATAAAAAACGAGAATAAAAACGAAAAAAAAAATCACACAATCCAGACTAAAGATATCCACCTCAACGTAAATAACACATGAACACCAAAGGAAATAATCAACGACGATAAAGCAATCTGGTCTTTGGTCTTTGGTCTCTAGTCTTTGGCCTTTGGTCTTTGGTCTCCGGTCTCTGGTTCTGGTTTTTGGTCCCTGATCACTGGTCTCTGGTCCTTCGTCTCTGGTCTCTCGTAACTGGTCTCTGGTCTCTAGTCTTTGGCCTTTGGTCTTTGGTCTCCGGTCTTTGGTTCTGGTCTTTAATCTCTGGTCTCTGGTCTTTAGTCTTTCGTCACTGGTCTTTGGTCTTTGGTCTCCGGTCTCTGGTCCTTCGTCTCTGGTCTCTCGTCACTGGTCTTCGGTCTCCAGTCTCTGGTTCTGGTCCTTCGTCTCTGGTCTCTCGTCACTGGTCTTTGGTCCCTGATCTCTGGTCCGGTCTTCGTCTCTGGTCTCTCGTCACTGGTCTTTGGTCCCTGGTCTCTGGTCACGGCGACACCCTAAACGCCCCTAAACGCGCGACTGAAGAGTGCATTAAAGTGACATCTTTCACTCGCTCACACTCGCCCACTTTTCAGAGATGTCCGGTTTTCGAAGCGCGAGGGAGGGAGAAAGGGAGGGTGAAGGAGAGAGGGAGAGAGAGAGAGAGAGAGAGAGAGAGAAATAAGAGAGAGAGAGAGAAATAGAGGATAAGAGAGAGAGAGAGAATAGAGATAAGAGAGAGAGAGAGAGAGAGAGAGAGAGAGGAGAGAGAGAGAGAGAGAGAGAGAGAGAGAGAGAGAGAGAGAGAGAGAGAGAGAGATGAAGAAGAGAGAGAGAAAGAGAGAAAGAGAGAAGAGAGAGAGAGAGTGACAGAGAAAAGAGAGAGAGAATATATATAAGAGAGAAATAGAGATAGATAAGAGAGAGAGAAAAGAACTTTTTACAGAATTAATCTCTCAACTTGGGATTAAATTTCGTCTTATCACGAATGAAATAACTTCAAAACTGCTGTTAAAGGTTGGTTGGAAATTCTTGCAGCAACTTTTTTTTTTCCCGCTTCTTCTTTCCTTCTTTTTACTTCCCTCTGTTATCGCATTCTCTCTTTTCCTCTTTGACTCCTGCCCCTCCCCCTTCTCCTCTCACTCACTCTCTCTCTCTCTCTCTCTCTCTCTCTCTCTCTCTCTCTCTTCTCTCGTCTCTCTTCTCTCTCTCTCTCTCTCTCTCCTCACTCTCTCTCTCTCTCTCTCTTCTCTCCTCTCTCTCTTCTCCTCTCTCTCTCTTCTCTCTCTCTCTCTCTCTCTCTCTCTCTCCTCTCTCTCTCTCTCTGCTGTCTGTTGTTACGTACTTCTATTCATTCTCTGAACTGACTGACTGACAGATCGACCGCGACGGGGAGCGACTGACTGACTGACTGGGACTGACTGACTGATGACTGACTGACTGACTGACTGACTGACTGACTGACTGACTGACTGAACTGACTGACTGACTGACGACCGACCGACCCCGACTGACTGGACTGACTGACTGACTGACTGACTGACTGACTGACCGNATATGATTGAGGGAGGACGAGAGCAGGAAAAAATGGATAGAGACATCAAAGATAAATATAATACATAACTAACTGAAACACTAGCATAACCTGCCACCTCATACTGATGGTTTCTCTTCATCCAAAAATTACATAACCCACTTTCATATGTATCAGAAATATACGTACAGTGTACATCATATGCACAGACCCCTACTCGCTTTTCACTCTGGACGCCATAGACACCCCTTCTTTCGCCCTTATTCCCCCTTACATAAGACATAACGAGATTATCATCCTCTGGAAAAGGAAATCACACACATGTTCCCTGATTTTCGGGTGAAAGACCTGACAGGTTGTGTGACGTCGACTCGATTGACAGGTGTGTCAGGGGGACGGTATGGTGGTGGCATGTTGATGATGGGGTGTTGCTGTGCGCAGTGATTGGTGAATGGGTGCTTTTCTGTTGAAGGTGTTAGCTGGGTGATGGTGATTGCAAGTGCTAATAGTGTGTGACGCTGAATTTGCTTTGTGGTAGAAGTAGATTAGTGAATTGACTCGATGTTTTGCTTGAGGTTAATTGTGTCTGTTAACTCGGGTTGTGTGTGGAGTTGGTGGTGTGTTGTTGCGAGCTCGTATGTGCTGTGGACGTCATCCCGTTGGTGTGTGTGGTGCCGGCCTACTTCTGGGTCGGTTGTTGTCTAGGTGTGTGTGTGTGTGGTGTGTGGTGTTGTGTGTGTGTGTGTGAATGGTCGTTCTTTTTGTGTGATGTCTTGACTAAGAGAGAGAGAGAAAGAGAGAGCGAGAAAGAGAGGAAGAGAGGACGGAGAGAGAGAGAGAGGTAGAGAGTCGCCAGGAAACATAGAGAGGCAAAGAACGTAGAGAGTGAGAGAAATACAAGAGATGATAGAGAGAGAGAGTGAATAGTAGAAAGAGAAAGAGGGTGTGGAAAAGAGAGACAAGAGAGAAAGTGATAAAGAGTGAACAGAGACAAGAGTCGAAAAGTGAGAAGAGACGAGACGACAGAATCAATCACTTCTATTGGTCGAATGATCCATAAAGACAAGTAATGACAGAGACAAAAGAGACAAGAGGAGAAGTAATAGTGAAAGAGAAAGACAGAGAGAGAGGGGGAGAGAAAGACAGACTAGGACAGACAGATAATGGAAGTTGTACTATTATCAATAAACTGTAAACGAAGTATTGGTGTTTTAGAATGCAACTGCAGTGAAAATAGTGATGCCGAGAGAAAATTGAGCTGACTCTGCATATGAATTGTGAGTGACGTTAAGCTATGAGTGTTAACATATTCACGGTGTTCGGTGCAGGTCGTGGTGAGTGTGTTAAGCGTGACTGTGAAGTTCGCTTTATTGAAGATGATAATAACCACAATTCAAAAGCAGACATGATAATAAATCCAGAACAATTAATATTAACAGCGATTTCACACGTAGAAACAACAATGATGAAGACAATGACGTATAAATTGTATTAATTTGATGATAATTAACAAAAGAATATTTAGCGCATGAAGCAAACGTGATTTTCTTTGTTTACTTCCATGCTTTGAATTGAGGAAACTTTAAGTCGATTTTAAAAAAGATGGTGGGATACATAAGGGCGAAAGTTACTTAAAAACCCAACCCCTTTTTAACCTTTGTTGCTCTTCCTCACCCTTCCTTTCGACCTTCGACTTTTCCTTCTCATCTTTCAGATCCTCTTTCTCATTATTTCTCCCCCCCTCTTTCTCACCCTCCTTCTTCCTCCCCATCTTTATCACTCCCTTTTCTGCTTTCTAACCCTTTCCTCGCCCTTCCGACAGTCGAGAGGAAAAGGGGAAATAATCGCTTTAAGGCAAAAGGGGAAGGAGGAAGGGAAGGAGAAGGGGGAGGAAGGAGGAAGGGAGGTAGAAGGGGGGGGAGGAGGGGTCGAAAATCAATGCGAAATACTTAATGAACACATGACAGCACATGATGTCGGGGGAGGGGGAGGGGGGGGAGGGCATGGATAAGGATGTTAGGATGGACACTTGGAGAGGATGGGGACGATGGGGGAAGAGTAGACAAAGGAGGAGAAAGAAGGAAGAGGAGAGAAAGGAGGAAGGGAAAAGGAGAGGGAGAGAGAGGACTGAAAAAAAAGAAAAGATAGGAGATGCAGAGGAAGATAGGAAGAAGAATGGTTGGTTAAAGGAAAAGAAGATGGAAGGGGCAATTTAGAGGGAAGGGGAAGATGGGGAAAGGATGGAGGGAGAAGGAGGATGGAGACAAGGTAGAGGAGGAGAGAAAGAGCAGAGATAGTAGGGCGTGGGGCGTAAACAAAGGCAAATTGGGGGGAGGGGAGCCTAGCAGAGAGAGAGGAGAGAGAGAGAGAGAGAGGAGAGAGAGAGAGAGAGAGAGAGAGAGAGAAGAGAGAGAGAGAGAGAGAGAGAGAGAGAGAGAGAGAGAGAGAGAGAGAGAGGAGAGAGGAGAGAGAGAGAGAGAGAGAGAGAGAGAGAGAGAGAGAGAGAGAGGAGAGAGAGAGAGAGAGGAGAGAGAAGAGAGAGAGAGAGAGAGGAGACAGGACAGGAGAGGAAGAGGGAGGGAGAGAGAGAGAGAGAGAGAGAGAGAGAGAGAGAGAGAGAGCAGAGAGAGAGAGAGAGAGAGAGAGAGAGAGAGAGAGAGAGGAGAGAGAGAGAGAGAGAAGAGAGACAGCAGAGACAGAACAGACAGACAGAGAGAGAGAGAGAGACAAAATGATCAAAAAATAAAGAAAAGAGCATCAGCCGAGCAAACTCCTCCAAGTCGAAAATCAAAGAGAA
>NW_020871106.1:41899-49399 GCF_003789085.1 Penaeus vannamei
TTGTATGTTTGTTTATATTTTTATGTATGTATTTTTATGTGTGTTTATTTATATTTTTTGTGTTTCTTTGTATTTTTATGTATGTATTTGTATGTGTTTATTTATTTTTTTTGTGTTTCTTTGTATTTGTTTGTTTCTTTCTATTTGTATGTGCGTTTCTTTGCATTTCACATTTGATATATGTGGCCCATAAGACACCTCACGACTATCACCTCATAGACTAGAAATACATTTTTCACTATAATCGCACGTACATCGCACACATTGCATCACATCATAAGATAATTAAGTTACGATATATGAAGATAAATATGATTAGATAATAATAATGACAAAGCTATATTAAGAAAAAAAAAAAACGATATATGAAGATAAATATGATTATATGACAAAGCTATATTAAGAAAAAAAATATATGAAAGATAAATATGATTATATGACAAAGCTATAAAGAACCAAATATTAAGATATATGAAGATAAATATGATTATAGACAAGCTAGAAAAAAAGATATATGAAGATAAATATGATTATATGACGGCGAATTTAAGAAAAAAAAAAAAAACAAGATTCTTAGACGTAAACAAAGAAAGCCAACGGCCATGGCAACGCCTTTCAAACGTCAAGATTTAATAGGCCTAATCGCTAATTGCATTAATTATGCACCGAAAGGGTCAGGGTGACGTAATCCAAAGGTCACACACAGATGACCCCACAGCTGACCCACCCATTATCTGGCCTTCCCCTCTCCCCTCTCTACTGCTCTTCCCCTATCTCTTCCCCTCTTTACTTGTCCCCTCCTATTCTCTTTCCGTCATACCTTCCACTCACTTCCCCTCAGCACCCCCCCCCCGTTTTTCCTAAGTGTTCCTCTCCTCCTTCCCCCTTAATCTCCCCCCCCTTCCCCTCTCCCTCTAGATCTCCTCCCCTCCCCCCCTAACTGCTCCTGGATTTCCACCCCCCCCCCCCCCCGCCTCACGGATTCCCTCCCTGACCTCACCCCCATCCCCTCTTCCCTAGTTACCTCCCTCCCCCCTCTCCCCCACCCCTTCCTTCCCCTTCGACCCGCTCTCCCCCCCACTTTCCTTCCGTCCCCTCCTTTCCAACCCCCCCCCTCCACCCTCCTCCACCCCCTCCCCCCCCCTCTCCCCTCCATCCTCGGCAATTTCCAAATCCTCTTCATGAGCTTAAGCTTCCCTTCCCCTCAAATCTACCCTTATATTCCCCTCATACTTAACCCTTAACTACGTCCCTGTTCTTCAAAACCCCTCTTGGAGAGATCCGAACCCCCCCCACCCCTCACCCCCACCCCCACCCTTCCTCTCTTTCTTTCTCCTCTTTCCCCTCTCGCTGTGGCGTATATCCCCTTTCGTTTTTTTTCTCTCTCTCTTATCCTTTTCTATTTCCTCTTTTTTCTTCTTCTTTCGTTTTCATCTTCCTCCCTTCTTCTCTTCTTTCTCCCACCCTCTCTCTTCCCTTTTTCCTTGTCCCTCTTCCCCCGCACTTTTGTTTCGCCATTTCCCCTTCCTTTTCCCCTCTCTACTCTCCATCCCCCTCCCTTTTCATTCTTCCTCTTCCCTCTCCCTCCCTTTCCTTTTTGTCTTGGTTATTCTCACTCTCTTTTCTTCCTTGACCTCTCTTCGACCTCTCCTTCTTCCCTCCCACCTTCTCTTCTCCTCCTTTCCAGTTTATCTCCGTCTTTTCCCTCCTCTCTATCACCTCTCCTTCGTTTCTTTCTCCTCTCCTCTCTAATCTCTCCTCCTCTTCTGAACCTTCTCATCCTACCCCTACCCCTACCCCTCTCCCCATATTCGTCGCTTCTCAACCTCTCTCCCACTTCCTCTTTTCCTTTTCTCCGCTCCTCTCTCACTTCCTTTTCCCTTTCTTATCTCTCTTCTTCTCCATTTTTCTACTTTCTCGCTTTCCCTCTTCTCCCCCAGTTCTCTCCTCCTGTCATATTTCCTCGCTTCTCTTCCTTTTCCTGCCCCCCCACCCCTCCTTTTTTTTTTTCTTTCTTTTTCTTTTTCCTGTCTCTTCTCTCACTTCTCTCTATTCTCTCCTTCCCTACTTTTTCTGTTCTTTCTTTCTCTTTTCTCCCTTTCCCTCTCCCCTCTCCAGCCTTCCCTTCATCCACTTTCTCCCTTCTCCCATCTCTTCTCCTTCCCTTCCCTCCCTTTTCTCTAGCTTTCCTCCATCCATCCCCTTCCACCCTTTCCCCTCTCCTCTCTCCCCTTCCCTCCCTCCCTCCCTCCTCTCTGACTTCACTCCACCCCCTCCTCCCCTCTCCCCTCTCCCATCTCTTTTCCTCCCTTACTCTGTCTCGTCTCAAGCCTTCCTCCACCCCTCCTCTCCCTCTCCACTACTTCTCCGTTTCCCTCCCACCTCTCTGACCTCCCTCTCCAATCCCTCCCCCTTCCCTCCTCCTCTCCAATCCTCCCCCTCTCCAATCCCTCCCCTTCCCTCCCTCCTCTCCAATCCATCCCCCTTCCCTCCCCCTCTCCAATCCCTCCCCCTCCCTCCCTCCTCTCTAACCATCCTCCTTCCCCTCTCCCCTCCCCCTTCCCTCCCTCCTCCCCCCTCCCTCCTCCCCAATCCCTCCCTCCTCTAACCATCCTCCTTCCTCCTCTCCCCTCCCCCTTTCTCCCCTCTCCACTTCCCTCATCTACGGCTAGCAAACGGATCTCCGTTTCCCCTCATTAAACACGAAAAGAAACCGCAGAGCAACGCAGTGAGAGATGAAAGAGAGGAGGAAGAGAGGGGAATCGGGGACGAGAAATGTGGGGAGGGGAGGGAGAGGAAAGAAAGGGAGAGGAGAGGAGAGAAAGAAGGAGAGGAGAGATGAGAGAGAGGGAGCAGGAGAGGAGAGAAAGGAGGGAAGGGAGGAGAGAAAGAGAGGGAGGAGAGATGAAGAGAAAGGAGGACAGAGAGGAGAGATGAGAGATGAGATGAAGAAAGGGAGAGGAAGAGAGAGAGATGAAGAGAAAGGGAGAGGAGAGGAGAGGAGAGAGAGAGAGAGGAGAGATCCAGTCCAGCACAGGATGTTCCCACCTTTTTTCCGTAGAGGAGAGGAGGAATCCCGAGGAGAGAGAGGAGCGAGGAGGAGAGGAGAGGAGAGAGAGAGAAATCTGGAGGAGAGGAGAGGCGAGGAGGAATCCAGAGGAGAGGAGAGGCGAGGAGAAATCTGGAGGAGAGGAGAGGAGAGGAGAAATCTGAGAGAAAAGAGTACATGCGTGGAGAAATCTGGAGAGCAGAGGAGAGGAGATACCTGGAGGAGAGGAGAGTAGACGCGAGAAATCTGAGAGAACAGTAGATGCGAGAAATCCTGAGAGGAGAAGAGAAATCTGGAGGAGAGGAAAAGGGAAATGAAGTTAAGAGAGAGGGGAGGCAAGCGAGAAGAGGAACGGATCCCCGAAGGATCGACAGAAGAAGGGAGAGGGAGAGGAAGGCATGAGGATCGACGGAAGAGGGGAGAGGGAGAGGAAGGGGAGGGAACAGGGTGAGAGTGGATTTCCCTCTCACTCGCACAGACGGCGAGTGAGAGGGTGATCGGCGAGGAAGCGGATGGTAGCCTCTTCCTCCTTCTTCTCTTTCTGTTTCTTTTTTTTCTACATCTTGTCATCTTCTGTTCTGATCCCTCTTCTCCTTCTCCTTCTTCTCTTTCTGTTTTTTTTTTTCTACATCTTGTCAATTCTTTTGCATCTTGTCATCTTCTGCTTCTGCTCCCTCTTCTCCTTCTCCTCCTTCTTCTCTCTACATCTTGTCATTTCTGCTTCTGCGTTTTTCCTTTTAATTTCCTTCTCCTTCTTTTCTTTTTCTCCTCCTTTTCCTTTTCCTTTTCCTTTCTCTTCTTTCTTCTTCTCCTTTTTCTTTTAATTTTCCTTCTTCTTCTTCTTCTTCTTCTTTTTCTCTTTCTTTTCTTCTTCTTCTTGTCATCATCTTCTGCTTCTGCTCAATCTCCTCCTTCTCCTCCTTTTTCTTTTTCTCCTCCTTTTCCTTCTCCCTCTTCCCCATCATTACTCCCAAATCAGCCTTCTCTTCACTTTCACTTTTTCTTCTCTCTTCTAATTCTCCTTTCGCCTCTCCTTTTTCTCTTTTCCCGTTTCCATAATCACACTGCACGTACTCTAATAAATAAATGAAACTGCATTTCCCAGTTACTTCAATTTCCAACTGTTAGTTTTTTTCCACTCCCTCTTTATAATTGCACTCATGGTAATACAAATCTGTGAATGTTGCATATGATATTGCTGCTAAAATTACATAAATCATTTAAACACCATTCCTGTAATAAATTATATTCTCAACACATTAAAAAAAAAAAACTACATGTACTCTAACACATACACATAAACGCACACACACCGGTACAAACATGTGCACATCCTTTCCCACACATGTCCGTATTCATACAAACACGTGTGGTATATACACTGTACAAACACACACACACACAAACACATACCAACTCTCTCACACCCATACACATAAATGCACACATACACCCATTCCTTCACATACACACACACATACACATAAATGCACACATACACCCATACACACATTCCTTCACACACACACACACATACACATAAATGCACACATACACCCATTCCTACACACACATTCCTTCACATACACCACACACACACACATACACATAAATGCACACATACACCCATTCCTACACACACATTCCTTCACACACACACACACACACACACATTCCTCCACACACACTCAAGGATAATCCACCTATTGTCACAGGCTCGCCAAGGTGGGACTGTGTTCACCCTCTCGGATTTTCTCGGATTTCCTCGTCGTTTCTCGTGGGCTGCGTCTTGACCGCTATCAGCACCTTGAGGAAGTGAGGCCCTTGAGGTGACGGTCGCATTCAGTCTTAAGCTGGGCTAAGGAGGAGGAGGATGAAGGCGTGAGCAGGAGATGAAAGGTAGGAGGAGGGAGGAAGGTGAAAGGAGGAGGGAGGAAGGTGGAGGAGGAGGAGGAAGGTGGAAGGAGGAGGATGGAGGAGGGAGAGAGGAAGGTAGGAGGAGGAGGAAAGGTGAAAGGAGGAGAGGAGAGGAAGGTAAGGAAGAGAGAGGAAAGAGGAGGAGGGAGGAAGGTGAAAGGAGGAGGGATGGGAGGAGTGAGAGAGGAAGGAAGGTGGAAGGAGGAGGAGGATGAAGGCGTGAGCAGGAGATGAAAGGTAGGAGGAGGGAGGAAGGTGGAAGGAGGAGGGATGGGAGGAGGGAGAGAGGAAGGTAAGAAGAGGGAGGAAGGTGAAAGGAGGAGGGATGGGAGGAGGGAGAGAGGAGGTAAGAAAGAGGGAGAAGGTGAAAGGAGGAGGATGGAGGAGGGAGAGAGGAAGGTAAGAAGAGGGGAAGGTGAAAGGAGGAGGGATGGAGGAGGGAGATGAAGGTAGGAGGAGGAGAGGGATGGGAGGAGGGAGAGGGGAAGGAAGGTGGAAGGAGGGGTGGAGAAGGAGGAGGGGAGGAGAGGTAGGAGGAGGATGGAGGGGGGAGGAAGGTGGAAGGAGGAGGGGTGAGAGGAGGTAGAGGAAGGAGAGGTGGAGATGAAAGGAAGTAGAAGGCGGTCTGAGGAAAATTAGAAAAGGAAGAAGAGAAATCGTGTGGAATCGACTTTAGAAGGAGGTGGAAGGAAGATGAAGGAAGAGGCGTAACGGAAGGAGGAGGAGGAGGATGGCGGAGAAAGAAGGAGGAATGGGGAAGATATACGAAGAGGAAGTAGGTAATGTCTCCCTAATTTTGAGAAGGAAGGAAGGAGGCGGGGCAGGAAAAGGAGGAGGTGGGAGGAAGAGGAAATGGGAGGTGGAGAGATGAGAGGATAAGTGAGGAAGGAGGGAGAATAGGGGAGAGGGAGAGAGAATTGAGATATGACAGGAGCTCTAAGGAGAAGGAAGGGGATCAAAAGAAAATGACAAAAAAGGGGAATAACACAATGGGAAGAAAAGGAAAAGGAAAAATAAAAAGGAAGGAAGAGGAACGACGCATCATAAAAAAAAAAAAAACAAAAAAAAAACGAAAATAAAAAAACAACAAAGAAAAAAAAAAGCAAAGAGGATAAAAACAAATCCCAAGAAACACGGAAGACGAAGACGAAGAACAAGACAAAAAAAAAGACGAAAAAAAAAGAAGATAAGACCCCAAGAGGAGGAGGAGGAGGAGGAAGCAGCCCGAGTCCCGAGCCCGAAGGGAGGGTAAAGTTTTCGAATTCCTTGACTGAGGTATGGCTTCGGGTATGTCACTCGACCGACAAACTTTGGCCCGGCAAGAAAAATCCGAAGGAAGTCACGTGGAACCTTAAGAAAAAAGAGACGATAAAAAAAAAGGACGGAAACTCGTAGATGTAAGACGCGGATAGGCCTGTGGGTTCCGTGGAGTAAGACTGGATAGGCCTGTGGGTTCCGTGGCTTTTTGTAGATGTAAGACGCGGGATGAAGACGCGGATAGGCCTGTGGGTTCCGTGGCTTTTTGTAGATGTAAGACGCGGAAGACGCGGATAGGCCTGGTGGTTCCGTGGTTTTGTAGATGTAAGACGCGGGATGAAGATGCGGATAGGCCTGTGGTTTCCGTGGCTTTGTGTAGATGTAGACGGGATAGGCCTGTGGGTTTCCGTGGCTTTTTGTAGATGTAAGAGGCGGGATGAAGACGCGGATAGGCCTGTGGGTTCCGTGGCTTTTTGTAGATGTAAGACGCGGGATGAAGACGCGGATAGGCCTGTGGGTTCCGTGGCTTTTTTGTGATGTATGTAGGCCTGTGGGTTCCGTGGCTTTTTGTAGATGTAAGACGCGGGAAAGACGCGGGATAGGCCTGTGGGTTCCGTGGCTTTTTGTAGATGTAAGAGCGGGAATGAAGATAGGCCTGTGGGTTCCGTGGCTTTTTGTAGATGTAAGAGGGATGAAGACGTGGATAGGCCTGTGGGTTTCCGTGGCTTTTTTGTAGATGTAAGACGCGGAATAGGCCTGTGGGTTCCGTGGCTTTTTGTAGTATGTAAGACGCGGGATGAAGACGTGGATAGGCCTGTGGGTTCCGTGGCTTTTTTGTAGATGTAAGACGCGGGATGAAGACGGGATAGGCCTGTGGGTTCCGTGGCTTTTTGTTAGATGTAAGACGCGGATAGGCCTGTGGGTTCCGTGGCTTCGTGGATAGGCCTGTGGGTTCCGTGGCTTTTTGTAGATGTAAGACGTGGATAGGCCTGTGGGTTCCGTGGCTTTTTGTAGATGTAAGACGCGGGATGAAGACGCGGATAGGCCTGTGGGTTCCGTGGCTTGTAGATGTAAGACGCCTGTGGGTTCCGTGGCTTTTTGTAGATGTAAGACGCGGATAGGCCTGTGGGGTTCCGTGGCTTTTTGTAGATGTAAGACGCGGATAGGCCTGTGGTTCCCGTGGCTTTTTTGTAGATGTAAGACGCCGGGATGAGCGCGGATAGGCCTGTGGGTTCCGTGGCTTTTTGTAGATGTAAGACGCGGGATGAAGACGTGGA
>NW_020871106.1:51899-56899 GCF_003789085.1 Penaeus vannamei
TCCTTTCATCTATTCCTTCTCCTCTTCTCTCTCACGTCCTCTCCTCTCCCTTCTCGAACATTTTCTCCGGTTTTATCTCTTTCTTTTTCTCAGTTTCAGTCATCCCTTCCTTCCTATCTTCTCTCTCCTCTCTTCTCTCATTTCAGCCCTCCTCTCCCTTCTCCTCTCCCTCCTCTCTTCTCCTCTACATTATCCTCCCCTTCCTCTCTTTTTCTCGCTCATCCCTCTCCTCTCCTCTCTTCTCTCCCATTATCTTCCCCTTTTCCTCTCCTTCAACATCCTCTCCTCTCCTCTCTTCTCACTACATTATCTCCCTTCCTTTCTTTTCTCCAAAAACCCTCTCATCTCATCTATTTTCTCCCCATCCTCCTCCCTTTCCTCTCCCTTCAACATCCTCTCCTCTCCTCTCTTCTCACTACATTATCCTCCCTTCCTCTCTTTTTTCTGTCCAACACTCTCTCTCTCTCCTCTCTTTTTCCCTCTCCCTCCTCTCTTCTCATCCTCCTTATCTTTCTCTCCTCATTATCCTCTTTCCTCTCTTTTTTCTCCAACACCCTCTCCTCTCTCTCTTTTCTCCCCATCTCTCCCTCTTCAACATCCTCTCTCTCCTCTCTCCTCTCTCCAACAGCCTCTCCACACCACTCTTCTATCTCCCACATCCTCTTCTCTCCCTTCTCTCTCTATCATCCTCCCATCTCCTCTGCTCTCTCTTCTCTCTCTAGCATCCTCTCCTCTTTCTGCTCTCTCTCTCCCTCTCCTCTAGCATCCACTCCTCTCATTCTCTCTCTCTCTCTCTCTAGCATCCTCTCTTCTCCTCTCCTCTGTTCTGCTCTCTCTCTCTTTAGCATCCTCTCCTCTCCTCTCTCTCTCCCTCTAGCATCCTCCTCTCTCCTCTGCTCTCTCTCTCTCTCTAGCATCCTATCCTATCTATCCTCTCCCCTCCTCTCCTCTCCTCCCCTCTCCACTGCTCTCCATCTCTCTCTCTATCATCCACTCCTCTCCTCTCCTCTCCTCTCCTCTCTCTCTCTCTAGCATCCTCCTCTCTGGTGATCTCTATCCTCAAAGCCATGTTGCCACACTCTCATCTGTGTTAATTCTTTAAGTAGTTCTGCCGTATGTCTATTGCCGTAATTACTCCATTTGATATGCTTTGAAGTTGCATCTGTTTCATTGGCTGTTTTAAGCGGCTTTGTGGCATTAGGTGCCTCTCGCTGTCTCTCTCTCTCTCTCGCTGTCTCCTCTCTTCGTCTCTCTCTCTCTCTCCTCTCTCTCCTCTCTCTCTCATCTCTCTCTCTCTCTCTCTCTCTCTCTCTCTCTCTCTCTCTCTCTCTCTCTCTCTCTCTCTCTCTCTCTCTCCCTCTCTCTCTCTATCAATCAATTCCCACTCTCTATTCTTTCTCTCTATCTATTCATCTCTCCAATTCTCTCTGTAGTTCCGCTCTCTGATGTCTCTCTCTCTCTCCCTCTCTCTCTCTGTCTGTCTCTCTATCTCTCTCTATTTCTTTCTCTCTTGCTCTGCCTCACTCCACCCATCTACGCCTACAGTAAAGCATACCCATCCGTCTATCTACCCATCTATTTGTCCATCCTCTTATCCCTCGTTTTCCATCTTATCTCTCTCGCTTTATCGGTCCCAGATCTTATCCATAAATCGCTGGCTTCGCTGGCTTCAATTTTGCTCAGGTCATTGGCAATAGATTCCCCTTCCCTTTAAGTTTCGAATAAATTTCAGTTACCTCCCTCCCCCCCCCCTCTCCCTCTCTCTATCCTCCCCCCCCCTTCCTATCCCACATACCCTCCACCCACAACCCGTTCCCCTAACCCCCTCCATCTCCCCCCCCTCTCCCTCTCTCTATCCTCCCCCCACTCCTATCCCACATACCCCCCCCCACAACCCTGTTCCCCTAACCCCCTCCATCTCCCTCCCCCCCCCCCCCCCCCTCTCCCTCTCTCTATCTCCCCCCCCTCCTATCCCACATACCCCCTCCCCACAACCCTCTTAAGTTTCGAATAAATTTCAGTTACCTCCCCCCCCCTTCTCCCTCTCTATCCTCCCCCCCCACTCCTATCCACATACCCCCCCACAACCCTGTTCCCTAACCCCCTCCATCTCCCCCTCCCCCCCCTCTCCCTCTCTCTATCCTCCCCCCCCCTATCCCACATACCCCCCCCCACAACCCTGTTCCCTAACCCCCTCCATCTCCCCCTCCCCCCCCCCCACCCCTCTCGACTTACTCCTCTGAACATAAGAATTTCTTTTGCAACAATAAATCTCTTGCAGTGACTCTCTGTATATCTTCGTAAAAAAACACATTAACTTGAGACGTAATTGCAACCGAATAAGTCTTGCAATAATAAAGCAATGTGCAACTAATTCTGCCATTTGCAATTAACTTCTCTCCTCCCCCCCCCCCTCCATCTACCTACACAAAAACCTTGGAATAACGACTACACACATGCTCACTTACACATGAATTCAGACAGTACATAATTAACGTAACGTACACGCACATACTTGCATGCACATGCACACACACATACAGTACATGCAACATACAGATACACGTACAAAACACACACACATACATATTTACAACATATATACACACATACACACAAGCACACATAGAACAAACACAAACATACGACAAACACACACATACAACACAAACACACATACATAAAACAAACACATATACATATACGACACATACAACCATACAACACACACCACACACACACGCACACACAACACAACACACACACACACACACATGCAACACACACCACATGCACACACACACACACCACACATGCAAACACAACACACACACACACACACAACACACACACACACACACACACACATCACACATTAAAACAAACACACAATGCGACAACATGCAACACACACACACACACACATGCAACACACAACACAACACACACACACACACACACACACACACACACACACACACACACACGACACACACACCAACACACAAACACACACACCTTTAAACGTACATAAGTTAATCTTAAACCAGGGAAAATATACAACAGATCTAATTATGAGTTATAATTATGAGTTATTTTCTCCCTGCTTTTTAACCCCCTTCTCTTCGTATGACTTTTTCCTCCTGCAGTAGTATCTTCTTCCCTCATTCGTCTCTTCCTCTTCTTTTCCTACATTCGCTTTTATTTCCCTCTTTCTCATCTTTCATTTTTTCATCATTTTTACTCTTTGCGAGAGGAATATGAGTAGAAAAGTGAAAGAAAAAGCTATTAGGTTTGAAGAGAGAGAGAGAGAGTAAAAGAAAGGAGATAGAGGAGTTAGAGAGAGAGAAGAGAAGAGAGAGAAGAGGAGAAGAGAGAGAGGGAGAGGAGAGGAGAGAGAGGAGAGAGAGAGAGAGAGAGAGAGAGAGAGAGAGAGAGAGGAGAGAAGAGAGAGAGAGAGAGAGAGAGGAGGAGAGGAGAAGGGGAGGGAGGCGAGGGAGAGGGAGAGAGAGAGAGAGGGAGGAGAGAGAGAGAAAGAAGAGAGAAGAGAAAGTGAAGAGAGTTAGAGAGAGGGAGAGAGAGAGGAGAGAGAGAAGAGAGAAGGGAGTAAGTGAGAGAGAGAGAGAGAGAGGGAGGGAGGGAGGGATGGCGCAGGGAGGGAGGGGAGGGAGGGATAGGGATGAGAGAGAGAAGAGAGAGAGCTGTTTAGCTGGAGGGATGCTGGGACTGGCAGGGGTAGGGCCTCACGACCGAGAGAAAGAAAGAGAAAAGAGAGTATTAAGAAAGACGAGTTAGAGACAGATGAGAAAGATCCGAGCGAGACTACGAGACCTGCTCGTACGTGCGCGATGAGATGAGTGAGCATGAGATTGATCGAGAGAGATGACGAGAGAGAGAGAGAGAGGTGCAGGAAGAGGATCAGCGGTAGGAAGGGACGCATGGGCATGAGGACGATAGGTGAGAGGAGAGAGAGAGTAAGCGTAGAGAACACGGAGGTGTGTGAGAGTCGAGAGGGAGAGGTGAAGCAGTTATGTGTGGTACTCTCTTTCTTGTGTGTGGTAGTGTGTGGTCGTGTTGTCGTGGTTGTGTCGTGTGTCTCGCCTCCTTTGTGTCACTCTGTGCTTGTGCTCTGCTCCTTGTGTGTGTGATGTGTCGTCTCGCTCATGTTGGTGTTGTCGTGTGTCTTGCTACTCTGTGTGTAGTGAGTGAGTGACATCTCGCTGATGTGAGTGAGTGAGGAGTGAATGTGAAGTGACGCGTTGGAGCTGGACCATGTGATGTTGAGTGAGTAGGTAAGGCGCGTGAGTTGATGGTGTTCGTAGTTGCATGTGTCATCGTGACGTTAGCGTGAGTTGCATGTGACTGTGAGCTGTAGTGAGTGATGTGAGGTGTAGCTCGCAGTGAGCGTGAGTGAGTGAGTGCAGTCGTGTGTGGCCTGTGTGTCGTGTTGTATCTATTTCCTTTTTTTCCTTGTCTTTCTTATTAACAAAACAAGCGTTCCAAAATTTTCCTAATATGTTTACTTCGACAAATATTTGCTCATGACGGACACAAATATTCTTCGAGAACAAAGGAAATCAAATGTCCCAGCTTGTGCTCTCCCTGCTATATTAACAAACCCCCTCCTCCTCCACCCCCCCACTCATCACCTCGTTAACCCCTTCTCTCCTACTTACCCTTCATCCTCATTCATACATTTCCACACTGCTTACTGCCCTCTCCTACCTCTCCATCTCCCCTATATTAATCTACATTACCCCACCCTCCTTCCTTCCCTCCCACTAACTCTCTCATCTCCATACTCTCTCTTCTCTCTTCCCTCTCTCTCCCCTCCTCTCTCATCTCTGCCCCCTCGCTCTCGCTACCGCTCCCAATTCCGCTTTCCGGCCTACTCTCCCTTCATACACTCCACCTCCTATCTTCTCTCCTATTCTCCTTGCCCTCCCGCACTCCCATCCCTTTTTATCACCATATTCCCTTCCCCCCCTATCTCAACCCCT
>NW_020871106.1:61899-66899 GCF_003789085.1 Penaeus vannamei
ATCTATCTTTATCGTCCTCCTTCCCCTTCTAAATACCTATTTCCTTACCCCCTGCTTCCCCTCCTCTCTCCTCTCTCTCTCTCTCTCACTCTCTCTTCTTCTCTCTCTTCTCTTCTCACTCCTCTCATCTTTCTCAGTCCATTCTTCCCCTCTTCCCTTCCTGTCCTTCCCCCTCCACCCCACCCTTACACCCCTACCCCCCTCTCCTCCCTCCCTCCCTTTCCCCGTCTTCTGTGCTCAAAATATATAAAACTCAAAAAATTTTCTAGGTTAAGCAAAATATATTGCCTGAGGGGGCTTGCTTGGTCAGCGAAAGAAGGGCTTTAATCAGACTAATATTTGCGAAGAGATGAACGCATTTAAATTTGGAAAGAGTTGTGCAATGTATGAGTGTGTGTGTGTGTGTGTGTGTGTGTGTGTGTGTGTGTGTTGTGTGTGTGTGTGTGTGTGTGTGTGTGTGTGTGTGTGTGTGTGTGTGTGTGTTGTGTGTGTGTGTGTGTGTGTGTGTGTGTGTGTGTGTGTGTGGTGTGTGTGTGTGTGTGTGTGTGTGTGTGTGTGTGTGTGTGTGTGTGTGGTGTGTGTGTGTTGTGTGTGTTTGTGTGTGTGTGTATATGGGAGGGAGGAGAGAGAGAGAGAGAGAGAGAGAGAGAGGAGAGAGAGAGAGAGAGAGAGAGAGAGAGAGAGAGAGAGAGAGAGGAGAGAGAAGAGAGAGGGAAGGAGAGAGAAAGAGAGAGAGAGAGAGAGAGCCAGAGATGACAGAGACAGGAGAACAGAGACAGAGAAGAGAGAAGAAAGAGACAGAGACAGAAGAGACAGAAGAGACAGAGACAGAGAGACAACAGAGACAGAAGACAGACGAGGATAGACCGCCCAGACAGACAAAAATTCATTACGTGTCTGCAGTATGTATCTGAACTTTGGATTGTTCCGAGTGTGGCTGTCTATGAGAGAGTATGAGTGTGTACATAATCCCAACTATAAATGTACACATGTTGACGAAATCTTTAGCGCTCTTCTTTCTTTCTTTTTTTCCTTTGAGCTTTTTCTTTCTTTCTTTCTTTCTTTCTTTCTTTCTTTCTTTTTTGTCCCAGTGGATACACGTTTATGCAAATCTTTACACGGATACGTCAAGTAATTAAAATATATAATTAATGATTATAAATATAATAATAATATATAATAATATAATATAATAATAATAATATATATATAATATAATAATAATATAAATATAATAAAATATATAAAATAATTATAATAATATATAATATATAATACTATATAATATAATATAATATATAAAGATATATATATTATAATAATAATAATATATTAATATAACATATACATAATCATAATATACATATAAATAATATATATAATAATTATATATATTAATAATCCATATAATAAAATAAAAATAAGATATTTCTGCCTTTGTGAACAAGTGAAACAACTAAACGAACTTTTATAGATATAAAGCGCATTTTATAAAATAATAAATAAATAAAATAATAAAAAATAAAAAAATAATAAAATATAAATAAAAAAAAATAATAAAAAAAATAAAATAATAACAATAATAATAAAAAAAATAAAAATAATAATAAAAATGAAAAAAGAAATAAAAAAAAAAAAAAAAAAAAATAAAAATAAAATAAAATATGAAACCCTAATCAGAACCCAATTTATGAGGGAAACACTGGCTTACATTAATTTTTTTTTTTTTTTTAATCTCACTCGATTTTGTTACATTTCTTACGTTCTATTACCCGTTAAGACATTTACTGTGATTATTGTAATAGGTATTTTTGTCGTAATTACTACTGTCATTATCTACGTCACCAGCATCATTATCTCCGACATAAAACCATAAAAAGGATATTATATTTTGCAAAAGTAATTTTGTTTTTTTTATGTCAGTGCATGGCTTCATCAGCTTTATGATCATTCAGCGTATGTATAACAGAAAAAAAACAAGAATTACATTTTCATGGTCTTGACAACATCACATTACCCTTGTTATATCATCACCATCACTGCATTCACCAATCATCATATTATCACAGTATCATCACTGAGCCATCATCACTATCATCACCATCATCATATCATCATCATTATCATCACTATCATCACCAGCATCATCATTATTCATCACTATCATCACCATCATCAAACACATCACATCATCACTATCATCTCAGCATTATCATTACCATTCATTATCATTATCATCACCACTGTCTCCCCCCCCTCCCCCACCCAATACATTCATCATCTGACTAGACTTTTTTTCTACGCCATTTTTATTATTTTTCAAAGTTTCATCTATTTTTATTGTTATTTTTTTTTGCTTCTACATGAATTCAATTGAAATACGCTTTCTAGTTTAGCAAATATTTTCAAACAATATTTTGGGCATTTGGTAACAGGTAGAAAACTTTATTATCAAATTTGTATAAGGATATGCATCCAAATTTGTGTGTAACATTTATATTATACACACAACACACAACACACACACACACACACACACACACACACACACACACACACAGGCATATATAATATATATATATATATATATATATATATATATATATATAATATATATTATATATATATATATATAATATATATATAAATATATATATATATATATATATATATGTTATATATAAATACACACACATACAACACACGCAATTATTATATATGCACACGGTCAAATGTCCCTCATAAACACAAACAGTCATGGTTATCATTGTCGATATCATTCTAACTTTTATCACTACTTTGTAAAACATCTTTCTTTCTCTATCTAATTTTTCCCCATCTGCTTGCTTCCCTTCTTCTTTTCTCATTTTCTTACTCATTTAATATACACGATTATCTAGTCTCAACATAGCAAACCAATTTGACACATCTACAACGCAGCCCTAGAGATCAAAGTCGCTTCTCACACAAATCGCCCTCCATGATAGCAAGCTTCCCCCTCCTCCTCTCCCCCCCTTCCCCTTCCCCCCTTCCTCCTTCCCCATCCCCCTGTCCCCCTCTCCCCCATCCCCTCCTCCTTCCCCTACCCCCTCCTCCTCTCCCTACCCCCTCTCCTCTCCCCCTTTCCCCCTTTCCCTTCCTCTCCCCTTTGCCCCTCTTCTCTTCCCCTAACCCCTCCTCTTCTCCATCTTCCCCTTCCTCTCCACCTTCCCCTTCCTCCCTTCCCATCCCTCTGTCACCTCTTCCCTCTTCCTCTCTCCTTTGCCCTCCTCTCCCCCCTCCCCCTTCCCCCATCCCTCCTCCTCCCCCTTTCCCCTTCCTCTCCCCTTTGCCCCTCTTCTCTTCCCCTAACCCCTCCTCTTCTCCATCTCCCCTTCCTCCCCCCTTACCCCTCTTCCTTCCCCTCGCTCCATCCCCTCACCCTCACCCCCCCCCATCCCACCCACAGAATTCTTCGAAACATCTTGAAAACAAAGAATAAATTAAAAGATAGAATATAAAAAAAAAAAAAAGATAGAATAAAAAAAAAAGAAAAAAAAAGAAAAAAAAAAAACTAGATAAACACTCACTATTATTATTACCACTTTATAGCTTGCAATCAGCTTTTGCAACCCTGCCGCGCCATCTTGCAAGACGATCAACCGAGACGATGCAAATATCCCACGAGACGGAAAATGCTCCATATAACTTACTTCTCAAACACGCCCAAAAGATCGTGTTAGACGTCTGATGTGGGCGTGAGGGTTGTCTTGTGGGCGGGGCTGTGCTCTGTGTTTGCAATCATCATTTTTCCTTCTCTTTGTTTTTGTTTTCTCTGTAAGTGGGGAGGAAGGAGGGACGGTGAGAGAGAGGGAGGGAGGGAGGGAGGGAGGAGGGGTAGGTAGGCAAGGAAGGAGGAAGGAAGAGAGAGAGGAAAGGACAGAGGGAAGGAGGGTGCGAGAGAGAAATGGAAGTAAGAGAGGAGGGGGTAGAGAGAGAGAGGAAGAGGGAGAGAGAGAGAGAGAGAGAGAGAGAGAGAGAGAGAGAGAGAGAGAGAGAGAGAGAGAGAGAGAGAGAGAGAGAGAGAGAGAGAGAGGAGAGAGAGAGAGAGAGAGAGAGAGAGAGAGAGAGAGAGAGAGAGAGAGAGAGAGAGAGAGAGAGAGAGAAGAAGAGGGGAAAGAGAGAATGAGAGGAGAGAGAGAAGAGAGAGGAGAGAGAGAGAGAGAGAGAGAGTGGAGTAATTTCCCAAGAACTAACGTTCATCACAAATCTGAAACTGTGACAAAGTTGAACAGACAAGAAACTGACAGAAGCAGAAATGACAAAATGCTCATACAGTGACAACACGGTATTCTAATTCTAATTCGAATACTTATTCACAGTCAATTAATAACTTCGGATCCTAATCAAGATCCTGATTATAATCATTAAACAACTTTAATCTCAGAAAAAAATACAGTAATGAAAGTATACATTCTTAATTTTTATCCAAGTAAAAACACTTTAAGCACATATTTTAATTCACTCCTGAAATGATTGCAAAAGTACCCAAGTAGTCATTTCAAGCAACAGAACGTTAGAAATAATATTGTGGATGTTCACCGTACGAATCATAATTGCAAAGATGGTAGCAGTAATAACGATAATAATGAAGATAACATGAACAAGATTATTAATGGCAACAGGGATTTTAAGATGGTAATAATAGCTGTAAAGAGAATTGTGATGGAAATAATGATAATGATAATAATAGTGAGGACAATGATGCTAACCTTAATAATGATACTAGAAATAGTAATAATAACGACAATACTAATAAATATCAAACTGATATTGATATCAGCAATGGTATCATCAATAATGATTATGATAATGACAGTATCAATAATAGTGACGGTAATAATAATAACACTAATGATGATAGTACTGATAATGGTAATAGTAATAATAGTAATGGTAATAATAACAACAACAATGATAACATGAATGATGATAATAACTAACATAGTACACAAACATCA
>NW_020871106.1:71899-86899 GCF_003789085.1 Penaeus vannamei
TCTTTTTTTTTTCCTCTGGGTGTGTGGATGAGAGCTGGCAATATGCTGGGATTTCTGTGATGTTTTCTCTACTGTGAGGATGGCAGCATATCCAAGGCAAATATTTGTACAGATACGCCTATGGAAATGTGGGCGGGTATTCAAGCTCATGCGTTTTAACTGACACGCATGAGCATATATTTGCATGCATATACACGCCTGTAGACTTGGAACACTCGCGCGCACATACATAAATACACATGCACGCCCAAGTGCAATTCAACACCTACACACATATAGACGCGTTCACGTACACACATATGTTCTTGTGCTCTCTCTCTCTCCTTCTTGCTGTCTATCTACTCTTCTGTCTCCCTTTGCATCTGTCTACTTTTCTGTCTGTATGTCTGCCTGTCTATCTGTTTCTCTCTCTCTCTCCTGCTTCTCTCTTCGTACCTCTTTCCCTTTTTTACTTCTTTCTCTTCCCTTCTATTCTCTCCTCACCCTTTCCTCCTCCTTCCTCCTTTCCCCCTCCTCCTCTCTCTCTTCCCCTCCTCTCCTCCTCTAACTCCCTTCCCCCTCCTCCTCTCTCCTCTCTCCCTCTCCCCTCTCTTCCTCCTTCCTCCTCTTCCAAGCCTTCCCCTCTCTCCTCTCCTTCCCTCTCACCCCTCTTTTCCCTCTCCTCCCCACTTCCCCTCGCCTGTGACAAAACGAATGAAAAAAGGTAGCTTGACCTTCCCCAACTTTCCAAAAGCCGAGAAGTGAAATATGCAAAAGTTAATTCCGTTTTGGAATATTCATTTCTTTTTAATTTATATATATGCGTTTTTTTTTTTTTTTTTTTTTTTTAAGAATAGGGGAAAGAAAAAGGAGAAAAAAAAACAGATAAGGGGAAAATGGGAAAAATGAAATCTTGAATTGAAGTAGAAAAGATAAATGAATGAATTAAAAAGAAATAAAGAAGAAATGATCTTTGATAAAGACGTTGACTGATTCAATGTAAAACGAAGAGGTATAAAAAAAATGAATAAAATTGACAAAGAGAATAACAGATATATCCTACATCCTGTATACATATCCTACATCCTTCTTAACCCTTCCTCTTCCCTCTCCCCTCCCCAGCATCTCCCCTCCTGTTGGGGATGGGGCGGGAGGGGGAAGGGGGGGGGAAAGGACCACTAACGTTAAGATTGTTTCTTTAAAATGCCCTCAATAGATGGCGTTACCTTTTACGTATCTTGTGACAGTTGGAAGAGAGAAAAGAGGGGGGGGAGGGGGGAGAGAGAGAGGAAGAGATAACTATATAGATGGATAGATTGATAGGTAGGTAAACAAACAGATGTATAGATAGATAGATAGATATATATATATATATATAGTATATATATATATATATATATATATATATATATATATATATGTAAAACACAAACAAAAACACACACATACATATAAAACAACAAACAACACGAACACGAACAAACAAAACAAAACAACCACCCAAACACACAAATACGCACACAAAAGGCAAACGTACGCACACACACACCACGCAAAACGCACACGCACGCAAACGCACACACACACACACAAACGCACACGCACACACGCACGCAAAACGTACGCACACACGCACGCAAAAACGCACACAGCACACCAGACCCAGAAAAGCCCACGCAAAGGGGGGGGGGGGCGGGAGAAAAAAAACGTTTGCTGAATCTCTTTCTGAAGAAAACACAATTAATAAATAATAATATAATAAATAAATAAATAAATATATTATATATATAAATAAAATAAATATAATATAAATATAAATAAATAAAATATAATATAAATAAAATAAATAAATAAATAAATAAATAAATAAATAATAATAATAAATAAATAATAAAACAAAAACGCCATTAGATTAATGAACGGACCGACATTTCGCTTCGGTTTCACTTTTCTTTGTCGTTTTTCCGAGTTGTTTTTATCCCTTTTTTGTTGTTGTTTTTTGTACTGTGCTTTTTGTTGTTGTTTTTTGTATTGTGCTTTTTGTTGTTTTTTGTATTGTGCTTTTTTTGCTGTTTTATCTCTCTTCGTTTTTGTTGTTTTCTTTTTTCACTCTCTTATTGCGTTTTGTTGCTTTTTTTTATTGTTTTTGTATTTTTTTGTTCTGTTTTTTTTTTTTTTATTTTTTTGTTTGTTTTTGTATTTTTTCTTATTTTTGTTTTCTCTCTTATGGCGTTTTTTTCTTAATTTTGTTTTCTCTTTTGTTTTTGTTGCTTTTTATTTATCTTTATTTTTTGTCAATGTTGATCTCTTGTTCTTTTTATCTGTTTGTTTGTTTGCCTTCTTTTATTATTCCGTTTCTTGTTTATTTTTTGTTCTTTCCTTTGTTTCTTAGCTATCTTGTTTCGTCTTATGATTTTTTTGTTTTTTTTCTGTGTTTTTGGCACTCTCTTTATTACATTTGTTACTTTATTTTCTTTTGTATTTGTTGTTCCCATCCCTTTGTATAGAGTTTTCTTGTCTCTTCCTTGTGCTTTTGTAATTATTGTTGTTGTAAATAACAGCACGTGTCTAGTGGCTCCATTATTCTTTATTTCTTAAATTCTTTCTTTCTTTTTTCTTGTTTTTTTTGTGCGTTTGTTATTTTTCTTGGCGTCTGATGGCTTCATTAGTGTATACTTCTTTGTCTTTCTTGTTTCTTTATTTTCCTTCTAGGAAGAGCGGGCATAGGGGGGGGGGGAGGTGAATCCCTGGTTTCCCTGTTTTTTTTTCTTCTTCTTCTTCTTCTTCTTCTTCTTTTCACACTTCCCGTGTAAGTTTGGTTCTCTGCTTTCTTCCTTCATTTTTTTTTATTCTTGTTTTTCTCGCATTATTACCTCTCTTTCCTCTCCCTCTCCCTCTCTCTCCCTCTCTCTCTCTATGTCTCTCTATATGTCGTGCTTGTGTTTTATATTCCCTCTTCCTCTTTCCTCTCTCTCCTCTCCCCCTCTCCCTCCTTTCTCATCTCCCTCCTTCTTCCTCATTTCTCCTCCTTCCTCTTTCTCCTCTTCCCTTTCCCTCTCCCCCTCTCCTTCTTCACCCTCTCTCCTTCCTCTCTTCTCCCTCTCCTCCTTCCTTCCCCCCTTCTCCCTCTCCTCCTTCCTTCTCCCTCCCCCTTCTCCCTCTCCTCCTCCTTTTCCCTCTCCCCCTCCCCTCTCCTCTTCCCCTTCTCCCTCTCCTTCCTTCCCTCTCCTCCTTCCTTCTCCCTCCCCCCCCTTTCTCCTCTCCTTCCTTCCTTTCTCCCTTCTCCCCTCTATCTTCTCCTCCCTCCTTCCCCGCCATTCATCAATTTTTTTTTGTCTTTCTCGCGATGACATAGTTTAAAAGGCCAAGCACTACGTATGACGAGCACGTGACACCTGCGTTGTCAGAAATTGCTATTTGCTATTTCCGTAACGCAGAGATAAAAAGGAAATGGGGCTGAAGGAGGAAGAGAGAAGGGCGGAGGGATGTTTAAAAGGGGAAGGAGAGAGGGAGAGGAGAAGGGTGGAGGGATGTTTAAAAGGGGAAGGAGAGAGGGAGAGAGAAGGGTGGAGGGATGTTTAAAAGGGGAAGGAGAGAGGGAGAGGAGAAGGGTGGAGGGGAAAGGGGAAGGAGAGAGGAAGAGGAGAAGGGTGGAGGGATGTTTAAAGGGGAAGGAGAGAAGGAGAGGAGAAGAGAGAGGGAGGAGAGGGGGGGAGGGAGAGGAGAAGGATGGAGGGATGTTTAAAAGGGGAAGGAGAGAGGGAGAGGAGAAGAGAGAGGGAGGGAGGGGGGGAGGGAGAGGAGAAGGGTGGAGGGCTGTTTAAAAGGGGAAGGAGAGAGGGGAGAGGAGGGAAGGAGAGGGGAGGGGAGGGGAGGGCGAGAGAGAGAGATAATAAACAATAATAATAATAATTTAGGGTTTGCTGTGACAGGCTCTTGTGACATTAGTCAAAATGTGTGTGTGAGAGAAGAAGAAGAGAGGAGAGAGAGAGAGAGAAGAGAGGAGAGAGAGAGAGAGAGAAAGAGAGAGAGAGAGAGAGAGGAGAGAAGAGAGAGAGAGAGAGAGAGAGAGAGAGAAACAAGCAAACAATGATAGAGAGATAGAAAGACAAAAGAACGCTAGAAAAAAGGAAGAAAGAAAGAGATAGAGCAAGAGAGAATGAGATTCGAGAGTGTAATGTAGGCGAGAGAGGAATGAGTAGAGAAAGAGAGGAAGAGAGAGAGAGAGAGAGAGAGAGAGAGAGAGAGAGAGAGAGAGAGAGGGAGAGAGAGAGAGAGAGAGAGAGAGAGAGAGAGAGAGAGAGAGAGAGAGAACAGGTATGTCTAAGAGCGGAAAAGAATAAAGAGAGGAGAGAAGTTATGGGTTGGAAGGAGACAGACAGACAGGGAGCAAAAATACAAAAATAAAAAGACAAATAAACACACAAAGGCTGTCATAGGTATTTATCTTTAAAAAACAGGTATCAGAAGTAATATTAATAATAATAATAATAATAATAATAATAATAATAATAACAACAAAGGCAAAAAATGTATCCTATCCTCTATGAATTAAGTACAAAGTTTGTTTTTTATTATCATTCAAAAATACATATAACAAAACTTTCTACGATATATAACCATCAACAATATCAACCGTATAAAATCATATATAACATACATCATATACCAACATCAACATATATCATACACTAACACAAATAACAACACTTATGCATAAATACTTCCACACAGAATGCCACTTACAAAGGCACTTTAATGGTATACTCTCTGTCAAAAAGAAATGGTAAAATGTTGAATGTTAGACACCAAATATTATCGAAATGATTATCTGAAATATTTCACGCACGACCTGGTAATCAGAGCAGCTGAAATTATCAGATCTAAATGCATGTTCATAATATTAAGCCCATAATAGGTGGTGGTTCAATTCACAGTCATTAGAACACGTAGCGATTGTGAGGATAATAATTATGATGGTGATGCTGATGACAAATAAAGTGGTAATGATGATGATAATAACGATAAAGAATAATGATAATAATACAAGTAGTAATGATAATAACAATAACAGAAGCAGTAATGATAATAATATACACAATAGCAATGTTAATAATTATTTTCATTATTTTTAGCTCTAGATTAATATACACAATATCAATGTTAATATTATTATCTTGATTAATCTTTCTATCATCGTCATCATTATAACTACATTATCGTTCTTATTATTACTATTATCATCGTCGATATTGTTATCACCATTATTATCATTATTACCATTGTTAACATCATTACTATTATTGGTATCATTATCATCATCATCATCATCATCATTATCACTATCTTCATCATTACTATTATCATCATTATTATCACTAATGTCATTATTATGATTATTACTACGGTGGTTATCATTACTATACCTATTACTATCACTATTATCATTATTACTATTATTATCATTATGAAGGGAGATAAAGATAGGAAAGGAAAGATGGGAAGAAATGAAGAGAGAGAGGAAGAGCCAGAGAGGGATAGACGAATATATTAAAAGTGGATGAAAAAGTAAATCTAATAAATATCTAAAAAGATATTGATAAAACAGTGGAGAGAAAACTGAATGAGGAAAATGGAAAGGACATAAGTAGACAGAGAAGAAGAAAATCAGGAAAAGGAATTCGAAACCAAGATTTATTTGAAAATGAAAGACAATAGCAAGATCGATTGATTTTTTTTCTGAAAACCCGAATCTCAAGACTTCTCGGTCTTTCTTTTCCATAACGAAAGGGACGTACTTTTAGTTCACTCATATCTCTATATCTATCTCTGCTTATTTCTGCCTCTACCCACCTACATATCCATCTCTATCTATCAAACAATCTCTCGACCCCTTCCACACCCCCACCCATCTTACCATCTCACCCCTCCCCTCTCATCCCTTACCACCACCCTGTCCACCCTCATCCACCACCCCTCTCCACCCTCATCCACCACCCGGCCCATCCACCCTCACCCTCCCTCCCACCCTCATCCACACCGCCCTCTCCACCCTCATCCACACACCTCCCCCACCCTCCTCCCCACCCTGGGGCGCGTCCCAGCTTTAATTCCGTGCCCTCCGAGTCAGCAACAGTTGATAAGAGAACATAATTGCTTAAAAATTAGCGCAGAAGAGGGAAGCGTTTAATCTAATTTAGGATAATTATGCAAGCTACGAATTATGAGCAGAGATCTAGGGGAAAGTGGGGCCGGTGTGGAATCTTTTCGTATTGGCTTTTCGGTATTATGGCTGGTATTATTCAGTATTGGTATTATTCCCATTATAGTTGGTATCGTTGGTATCAGTATTAGTACTGGTGCTATTGTCCTTATGATTATTAGCATCATTATCATCATCATTTTTATTATTATCATTATTATCATCACTATCACTATTATCATTACTATGATTATTTTTACCATTATTGTGATGATCATCATCATTATTATCATCACGGTTATCATTGCTACCATTTTCGTTTTATCATAATTATCATGATTATCCTTATATTATTATTACCATTACTGTGATCATCAAAATCAGTATTATTACTATTATTATATCATCATTATCAATTTTGTTTCATTATCATCATCATTATTATTCCCATCATTATCATCATACTTGTTATTATTACTATTGCCATTATGCTTATCATTATCATCGTTATTACCTTATTCATTGGTATCATCAATATCATTATTGTTGTTATTATTACCATCTCCATTAATATTGTTACTATTACTATTTCTATCATTATCTTTTTCATTATGACTTTTTATAAATCATCATCATATCATCACCATCAGCAACAGCAGAAGTTTTTACATGGTAACCATTAACATTTCCATCCTAATTATCATCATCAGTCTTATTGCAATCATCATTAACTTTCTATTATCATTCCCATTATCTTTATCATTTTTGTGCCATTATCAATTCTATCATTATCATTTCAGTTAACATTACCTTTTCCGATACCATAAATAACAGCTAAACCCATGGTAATTAATTCATCATATATATCATTACTTTCGCAAATAATCTGCTAAAACCTATTATATAATTCTGCTGATGCTATTAATAACAGGAAGCACATAGGTCACCACACCAAATGAACCTGAATGATGATAAAATTAATCATTATCAAAATCAGTATTGTATATATATATATATATATATATATATATTATATATATATATATATATATATATATATATATATATATATATATATATATATATATATATATATTAGTTTTTTTTTTTTTTAGTAAATAATCGAAAATAAAAGACAAAAAAACAGTCTCTCTAGATTTAAACAATAATAATGAAAATAACAAAGTTGATAATGGACCCAAGCACACAACTCCCCCCTCCCTTCCCCACCCCACCCTCCCTCCCCTCCCCCCACCTCCCTCCATTCCCCTCCCCACCTCCCTTCCTCCCTCCCCTCCCCTCCCAGAAAAAGAACCCCCCGAGGATTAGCGTCAGTGCCACGGTGCCACGGTGCCTGATCCCGACCCCGACATTGATGCGGGGGAGTGACAGAGCGGATGGATAAAAACAGAATGGAGGTGCTGAATGGAGGGAACTGACCCGCACGGATTGGGTGACGGGGAAGGAGGGAAGGAAGGAAGGAAGGAAGGTGGGAGGGAAGGAAGGAAGGAAGAAGGAAGGATGGGAGGAAGGAGAGGAAGAGGGAGGGAGAAGGAAGGAGAGTGGGAGGAGGGAAGGAAGGAGAGTGGAGGGAGGGGAAGGGAGGAGGAGGTGGAGGGAAGGTGGGAAGGGGGGTTTTGGGAGGGAGGAAGGAGGAAAGTGGAGGGAAGGTTAAGGAAGATGGAAGGAGGGAGGAAAGAAGAGAAGGAAGGAAGAAAGGAGGAAGGAGAGATAGGGAGCATGAGAAGGAAAGGGAGGGGGAAGGAAAGAAGGAAGGGAGATAGGGAAATGGAAGAAAGGGAGGAAGGAAGGGGAATGAGAGAAAAACGTCGGAGGAATGGAGAGAGAAGAGAAAAAAGGAGTGTCGAGGATGAAAATAAGAGAGAAGGGGAAATATGAGAGAGGGGAGGGAAGAGGAGACTGAGGGAGGCAGATATGAGGATTGGCGAGGCGAGAAAAGGAAGATTGGGAACCGAGTGAGGTAGGAGGAAGAGGGAAGGCAGAAGAGGGGAATGGGAGAGAGAAAGGAAAGAAGAGGGAATGGGAGAGAGAAGAAGAAGAAGAGGGGAATGGGAGGGAGAAAGAAGGAAGAAGAGGAAGATGCAAACGAGAGGAGGATGAAGCAAGGGAGAAAAGGGAGACAGGGGTGTGTAGAGGGAAAAGAAATGAAGAGGGAGGTGGGGAAAAATTAGTAAAGAAGGAAGAGGGAGAGGAGGGAAAGGAAAATTGGGAGAGAGGGGAAGGAAATAATGAAGAAAGAGGGGAGCAGAAGAGTACGAAGGACAAAGAAAAGAAAACAGAGGAAACAGGAAGATGATTTACACAACAGTTTCTGATCAAGAGTAAGAAAGACGATGATAGAGAAATTAAAAAAAAAAAAAAGATGAGAGGAAGGAAAGGGAGAGATAGAGAGGAAAAGGAAAGAAAATGAAAGACAGAGAAGAGAGGGCAAGGGAACCGGTGTTCATGGAAAAGCTAATCAAAGTTGGAATCAGAAAAAGATCGAAGCGGAAGATGAGGGAGAAGGTGCCTGGATGGGTAGATACACACACACGCATATTTCTACATACACGTATATCTATCTTTATATATGTATGTGTGTGTGTGTGTGTGTGTGTGTGTGTGTGTGTGTGTGTGTGTGTGTGTGTGTGTGTGTGTGTGTGTGTGTGTGATATGTATATATTCATCGACTCGCTATCTCACTGACTCACTCTCACACCCACACACACACACTCTCTCACTCACTCTCTCTCTCACTCTCTCTCTCTCTCTCTCCCTCTCTCTCTCTCTGTCACACTCCCATCCCTTCACTACCACCTCCGCATCCAATCTGCCGGAGGAAATCCAGAGAAAATATTTGTGCAAGGGAAAATATTTTCAAATAAGGAAATCTGGATGCGCAGCCCTCACCTCCCCCCCCCCCCTCCTCCTCCTTTGCCTCCATACAAGAAAGATGGCGTCTCTTCCTTGTGCCAGGCAGCGCAAATAGAAACACAGAGTTCCGAGAAATATTTGAAGAGAAATAGGCAATATATATATATGTATGTTGTATATTTTATATATATACATATTATGTATACATACGTATGTAAATGTTACATACGTTTACCTTTGTAAAAATCATACGCGCGCGGACATAGATGCTTATGATACTTATACATATGTATATTTATATATATATATATATATATATGTATGTTGTAATGTTACGTACGTTTACCTTTTGTAAAAATCATACGCGCGCGGACATAGATGCTTATGATACATATACATAGAAGGGCGTGCAAACATACGTACACCCAAAAACGGATGCATACAGACACATGTGTATGTAAATACGTATATACTTACACATGAATAGATGGAGAGATAGACTGAAAAACAGAGAGATAGTTTGATAGGTAGAACTAGGTACAGAGAGAGAGAGAAAGGGAAGAAAGAGAGAGATAATAATTCTTACCCAACATTTCTGTCACTTTTTCCTCTCTCTCTCCAACGGATTCCATCGAAGATATAAATGCAAACATCAATCACTCCGCCTTATCTCTTATTCCCTATTCCCTATTCCCTCTCCCCCCTCCTCTTCCCCTCTTTCTCGTCCCCTTCTTACCCTCTCCTCCTCCTCTTTCCTCTCCCCCTCCTCTTCCCTCTTTCTTCCACTCTCTCCTCCCCTCCTTCCTCTTCCCCTCTTCCCCTCTCCTCCCCCTCTTCTCTCCTTTCCTTCCCCCCCTTCTTTCCCTCGTCTTCCCTCCCCCCCCCGTCTGTTTCCCTCTCCCCCTCTTCTTCCGCTCTCCCCCATCCTCCTCTTCCACTCTCCCCCTCATCTTCCCCTCTTTCCCCTTTCCTTCTCCTTTATTCTCCTGTCTCACTCTCCCATATGCCTTCCTCATCTTTCATGTCGCTAATCCTCCACCTTCCTCTTTCCTACCTCCCTTCCCCTTACTTATTCCCTTCCACTAACCCTTCAGCCTTTCCCACCTTCCCCCTTCCTTCATCCTTTATCCTTTCCCCATCCCTTTCCTCCTCTCCTTCCCCCCTTCTCCCCTTCCTTCCCCTCCCCTTCCCCCTTTCCCTTCTACTTTTCTTCTACCAGTCCTCTTCCTCCTAACCCCCCTCCCCCACTTCATGCAACAATTAGGAGCCTAAATACCCCTCTCTTTTATGCAACCAACTGACTATGCACAAGTTCATTGATTTCCTGAAACTCGATTCCCCTCTCTCCCTTTTTCCCTCTCCCTTTCCCTTTTTATCCCTCCCCTTTTCCCACTACCTTCTCTCCCTTTTTCTCCTCTATTCTCCCCCCTTCCCTCTCCCTCTCAACCTCTCCTTTCCCTTTTTCCCTCCCTTCCCTCTTTACTCCTTTCCCCTTTCCCCACCCTTCCCTCCCCCCTTCCCCTCCCTCTCCCTTCTTTCCCTTATCCTCTACCCCATTTTCCCCTTTTCACCCTCTCCTTTCCCCCTTTTCACCCTCCCCTCTACCCCTTCTTTTCCGTTCCCCTTCCCTCTTTCCTCTTAATGCCCCTCTCCTTTCTCCTCCCCCCTGTCATTCCTTTTCTTCCCTCTCCCCATCTCCCCCCTCCTTTTCCTTTTCACCCCTCTCTCTTCTCCCCTCACATCCCCTCTCTCTGCTCTTCCCACTCTCCCCCCACTCTTTTCTTCCCTATCCCTTTGTTTTTCCTCTTGTATCCCCTCTCCACCTGCTCTTCGCCTCCCATCCTCCTCTCTTATCAATGTTTCCCATTCCGCCTCCGACCTTTTTTATTTTATTTTATCTATTTATTCTTTATCCCATTCTCCTTTTTCTCTTTGCCTTCTCCCCATCCCCTTATCCCCTCTTCTCTCTCAACCCCTCTCTTTCATCCCTTCTTCCCACTCTTTCCTTCCTTCCCTCTCCATTGTTTCCTTCTCCCCATCCTCTGACCTCTCTCTATCCCTTCCACCCCTCCCCCCCCTCGCTAATTATGCCCGCAGATTGGATTAAAATCATCCGTTCACTGGGATGAGGGGGGGGAAGGGGAGAAGAGGGAGGGGAGTAGGGGATGGGGGGAGGAAGGGGAGGTGAGGAGAGTGAGGATGAGGGGGAAGGATGGGAGTTGGGGGAGGGAGAAGAGGGAGGGGAGTAGGGGGAAGGGGGGAGGGGTGAGAAGAGTGGAGGATGGGAGTTGGGGGAGGGGAGAGAGGGGAGGGAGGGAGGTAAGGGGATGGAAGAGGTATGGAAGGGCAGAGGGGAGAGGGGAGATGGGGCAGGGAGTAAGAAAAGAAGAGAAAGGAAAAGGGCGAAGCACTGTAAAAGAGAAAGGAGAGAATAGTAAAAGAGAGAGAGAAAAATGGAGGAGATATTACCGAGAATAGAAAGAGAAGGAAGTAAAGGGGAATGAGGAAGGGGAGGAGAGGTAAAAGGGAAAGAATGGAGAGGTGTAGGAGAATGGGAGATGGGGAAGAGGGAGGGAGGGATACTGATCGGAGTGGGGGAGGGGGGGCGGGCATTGAGTCCACTGAGTCATGGACGTTTCATATGAGAAAAAGGAAACACATGTTGTGTGATGTGTGTTGTATATCTATACGTGTGTGTGTGTGTGTGTGTGTGTGTGTGTGTGTGTGTGTGTGTGTGTGTGTGTGCTGTGTGTGTGTGTGTGTGTGTGTGTGTGTGTCGTGTGTGTGTGTGTGAAAATCAAATCACATGACAGAAACTCATACAAACTGAGCTTCACGCCCCACTAAAAGGAGAGTGCATCTAGGAGCTCCCTACCTACTCATACTTGAGTAAGTAGGTAATGTCTGCAATGACATAGATTTGAGTCTCGGATCATTCATCTTATCAATGCGTATATTCCACCTTTCATAAATACACTTCGGTACTTAGGACTTCGGATTTGAACTGCTCTATCAATTTCTACCGACTGCCATGGGAGTGTGTCCGAAACTTCGCTAATATTATTCAAGTGTGAGTAGGTAGGTAATGTCTATGGAAGGTAGCTCGTAGGTGCACACGTGTAGCTCAATTGGTATGAGTCTGTCTTGCAGTTACTTGCCTGCAATGACATAGGTTCGAATCCCGGTCGGAGAAGGTAAGTTATTTATTCATTATATTAATACAGTAGCGTATTGTTGCATATTGCATATGTGTGTGTGTGTGTGTGTGTGTGTGTGTGTGTGTGTGTGTGTGTGTGTGTGTGTGTGTGTGTGTGTGTGTGTGTGTGTGTGGTGTGTGTGTGTGTGTGTGTGTGTGTGTGTGTGTGTGTGTGTGTGTGTGTGTGTGTGTGTGTGTGTGTGTGTGTGTGTGTGTGTGTAGATCGTTTATTCCACATTTAAAAAAGTGCATTGTTTCTAATTTTAGAGATGTAGGGACTCCACTGAAAACGTTTGTTTACATAGTTTTATATTTCCAAAGACACATCAATATAGAACAAAATACATATTGTTATAACGAATAGAGTAAATTACAGTAATCATCTATAAATGGTTTGTTTACACGTTAACAATTCATTTGGGAGAAAGCAATTTGTTATTCTAATGACATAATGTCAGACAAGTACATTCAGTGCTGGTATCAAATGTCAGACGAGTCCTGCCTCTGGTCATAACACAGGTACACAGTGCTGGTATAAAGTCGTGTTTTACCCTGATATATATATTGTAATGCTAGATAAGTGGATTAAAGTAAGAATGAAATCCCTGTGTACTGAACTTTGAAAATTCAGACGAGTCCTGCCTCTGTCCCGTCACACACACACACACACACACACACACACACACACACACACACACACACACACACACACACACACACACACACACACACATAAACCGACAAAAAAAAGGCTGAGAAAATGCGGCAAAAACAACACGCCATGATGCCTGGTTGCTAGAGAATATTTAATTCTCTATTCATTCAGTTATTTTAATGGCCCATGGATACAGCAACGGAATTAGTCATAAATGACAGTTCCGGTTGTATCAATGAATAGATTGAGAACGACATTAACTATTAGAGTGAAGTATAAGAGAGAGAAATTGTAAAGATAAAAAAAAGGGGAATGATTAATTTATGTCAAAGTAAAATCATGGAAACATACTGGTAGAATGTGAGGTGAGGGTGTCGATTCAGCCTCACATATTTTGTTTATGAAAATAATCTACGCATGTTTTTTTTTAATGAAAATAATTATTGATTTATAATTATGAAAAAGATAATAAAGTTAACCTTAAAAATGAGTTAGTGGAAATATTCCTTGTTTATATTAAAATATGTATTGCCAACCATCTGCATTTGTTTATTGAATAAAATGCTAATGGTTAAAAATGTTTCTATGCCCATTGCATATTTGGCGAACATTAAACAGAGGAATGAATGCAATCCACTCCATGAGCCTTAAGACCCATTAGGTTACACTACCCAAAAATTTATTTTGTATATGAAAATTTGCTAATGTTACATATATATCTCTATGTATATATATATTTATGTAGGTATATATGTATATATATATATATATATATATATATATATATATATATATAATATATATATATATATATATATATATATATATATATATATATATATATGTATGTATGTATGTATGTACGTATGTTTGGGTGTGCGTGCGTGTACACTTGCTTGCGCTTAACCACAAAATGACCTACACAGAGAAGTCGATGCGAAAAACATTATTTTTTTCCTCTCAAAATAAATGTCTAATTTGCAATAGGAAATTAAAGTTCGGTTGGTGGAACATGGCGTCGATATAAACACGTAGGGGATTAAAAGTCACTTTCCATTTTCAAAGGTGACAATTCCGACATAATTAAAATCGTAAATAATGATGTGAATAAAATAAGTGCAATAACAAAGGTATGGAGAAATAAATCGATAAAGGAATTTAGTGATTAGTGGGTAAATTAAAACTTGATGATAATAAAATGACGGTAATATTAATAAGAAAAAAAACAATGGCAATAACATGATCATTTTACTATTAGTTTTAATAATAATATCAATGATGATAATAATCATAATAGTAGTAGTAGTAATAGCAGTAGTAATGGTAATGATAATATTAGGAGTAATAATAACAATAATAGTAGTAGTAGTAGTAGTAAAAATAATAACATTTATAATGATAATGATAACAATTAGAACAACAGCAGCAACAGTAATAGTAATGATAATAATATTGATAAAGAAAATTATAACAATAATAATAATAATAACATTAATAGTAATAATAATAGTAATAGTAATAGTAATAATAACAATAATTACAACACTAACTACAAGAAAAAAAGAAAAAATGGGAAAAAAACACGCAAACAGACACGGAAATACACACAAAAATATACTGAAAATTCTTACACATGAGCAAACATACAAGATACAAAAACACACGAAAACACAAACACAGAAAAAACACACGAAAGCACAAACATAAGCACACTCGCCCACAAACACAGAAACACGCATGTAACCACAAACAGAAAAAACAAACAAGAAAACAAAAACATAAATATAGAAACACACACGCAACACACACGCAAACACACAGATATACAAACATATACACGCGAAAACACAAACACAAACAAACACAGGTAGCCCACACACACACCCACCCGTCCTAAGATAAAACAACGGAATTCCCTAACACTCAAAATGCCTTTTGATTGCAAATTGATTCAGCAACAGTCATCCCAGTTGAGTGCAACGGAAGTAAATACATTGAGAGTGGGGAATGGGGGGGGGGGAAGGGGGAGAAGAGGAGGGGGCATAGGGGGGGAGGAGGGGGCAGAGGGATAGGGGGGTAGGAGAGGAGTAGAGG
>NW_020871106.1:91899-94399 GCF_003789085.1 Penaeus vannamei
GTGTGTGTGTGTGTGTGGTGTGTGTGTGTGGTGTGTGTGTGGTGCGTGGTGGCGTGCGTGCGTGTGCGTGCGTGCGTGCGTGCGTGCGTGTGTGTGTGTTTGTGTGTGTGTGTGTGTGTGCGCGTGCGTGCGTGTGTTTGGTGTGTGTGTGTGTGTGTGCGTGCGTGTGTGTGCGTGCGTTGCGTGCGTGTGTGTGTTGTGTTTTGTGTTGTGTGTTTATATATATATACATACATAAAGACATACACAAGCAGTTAGTGTTTTAAGTTTGTTGCTCGAGTACAGGAGAATCATGATTCACAGAGAAACACCTGCTATAATTAAAATATCGTATCCCACTTGTAATGATAAATAAATGTCATACATAAATCGTTCTCTGAATGTTTGTTTCATCTTGTATTTGGAAAACAAAATTTCTTTTCATCCCTATCGGATTATTAGTTCTAGTTTACTGATTTTTTAATTTACTTACCTATTTTTTTTTAAAGAATACTCAATATTTTTTTTAATAACACACTTTCTGGAATATAACTGTAGAGCGTTGTCATGTAATTTCTTCTTTCTTTATCTTTTTATTATTTATTCTCCTCCTTTCCATGTTCTTCCGTTTTCCGTTTTCTTCTTATATTTTACCCTTTTTACTTTTATTTTCTATGTTCTTTCATTTTCGTTATCTTCTTTTTCTACTTTCAATTTCCATTTTTCTCTTTCTTCTTCAGTACTCTTCTTTGCGCATTCTCCTTGCATCTATCATTTCCAGTTTCCTTTCATTCTACTTTTTCATCTCCCATTTCCCGTTTTCTTTCCATCTAGTTCTCCCCTTAGTTTTTCCTTTCCTTTTAGTCTTCGCAGATAAAATATATCTAAAGTAACTGCTCTCCGAACTCGTTTCAGTATATCAATGACCTTGTTTAATTCTGACTCATTACTCTTACAGTTTAGAGTAAGCCTAATCTAGAGCACCTAGAGTAGGACTAGTCGTAGTAATTGGGTTCACTTGGGGTTTCTTTGTCAACGAGTATGACTGCCTTCTTCCTTTTGTATTTTGTATTTATTTTGAGTATGACTGCTTTATTTTGTGATAAATATTTTTTTGGTATGTGTGATATTGATCCCATTTTATAGTAATTCCTTTTTTCTGTATAACATTGCATCCGACGTCTGTTTGTGTAGCAGTTCACATTAAACAGATACACAATGTAACGCAAATACCGTATTATGATTACACTAATGCACGTTGCACAAATACGTGAATTCTGTAGCTGACCACCGGACATTTTTTATGCTGTGTGCCATATTTGAAATACATAATGTCTTGTCATTTTATCAGGCTTTATCACATTTCCTTCCTTATTTGCATAATCCGTAATCTGTTCGATCGCAAATCCTTAAGAGGAAAAACGCGATTGGTGCCAAGACTCGTCCTTGAAGTACTCCATTAGCTAGTCGTCTCTTTCTCTCTCTCTCTCTCGCTTTATCGCTTTTCCGTATCATTTTGTATCCATATCATTTCATCGTATTCACATATATATAACTTGATTCCTGATTTCTCCGGGAACTCAGGAATCATAATCCTCGGTTTATCACCTTTTATTTTTCTCATTTTCATTGTTGCTTTCAGTGTCATTTTATGAGACTTTCATTAGGCTTCTGTCGTTGCGTCCATTTACGTAAGGAAGGGTGACACGCCTTACCAAATTGACCAAAGTGTAAATTCTGCTTTTTGCGTTTTGATGTTTCTTCTGTCATCATATGTTTTTTTCTTTTCTTTCTTTCTTTTTCCATTTTCTCAACCATCTCTTTGACTTCTGCCTCGTGTAGCCCTGATTAGGTTTCATTCTTTCAAGATCCTACTTCCCTGTTAGCCTGAACTTCTTTACAATTTGTATGGCGGTTAGTGTAATCAACCTTAAAAAAGACGCAATGTTCTTCCTAATAGCCTTTCTTTTTCCCCTTCATTTTTGCTCTTCCATATCCTCTCTTCTTTTCTTTTTCTCCACCTTCTTCTTCTCCTCTTCTCTTCTTACAGCCCATCTTTCTCTTGCATCTCCGAAACTCACGCCCTCACGCCCCACGCCTCTCAGCAGTTCCTCCTGCGTCCTTTGCCACAAACAGTCTGCTCACAATACCGTCTTATTCCCCAGGCTTTCCAGGAGGGTTTTGTGCGATTCCTCTTCTTCCTAAAAGTAAAGGTACTGCGCTTTCAGAAGACATAGGACAGGCGGAATAGATTTCTCTTCTCGTCATAGTTTTAACGCGTTTTTTTTTTTTTTTTTTTTTTTTTTTTTTCTTTTTTAATGACTGGTGTGTAATCGAAGACGTGACTTTTTTTTTTTACACTAATGAATGTGTGCGTGTGTGTGTGTGTGTGTGTGTGTGTGTGTGTGTGTGTGTGTGTGTGTGTGTGTGTGTGTTGTGTGTGTGTGTGTGTGTGTGTGCGTGCGTGCGTGCGTGCGTGCGTGTGTGCGTGCGTGCGTGTGTGTGCTTGTATATATGTACA
>NW_020871106.1:104399-109399 GCF_003789085.1 Penaeus vannamei
GTCTGCGTGCGTGTGCGTTTATCCTTTACCTCCTTTCCTCTACATTCCCCTCCCCCTCCCCCCCCCCCCCCCCCCTCCCCCACCTCCATCCCTCGCCTCTGTTGCCACGCCAAAACCGCCTCTACCGACCTAAAAGCTTCGCTCACCCATGACGAAATTTGGGCGTCGCTCGTTTACAATGTTCTATTTATCTTTTAATTTCGTCCGTGTTTATTTGTTTCGACCTTGTCAGCGCTGTATATATCCTGTATATGAATTGTACTGCGTGGACCAAACGAGTCCGGATTTTCGTTAAAAGTTCGTAATGAAATAAGTACACAAAATTGTTAGATAAATTTGTTAAAAAAATGGACGTCTGTTCACTTGATTTTCGTGTTGGTTTGTGTACCCATCTAAAAAAAAAAAAAAAAAAAAAAAAAAAAAAAAAAAAAAAAAAAGTGTTCAACATAAATTCATATATATGTTTTTTTTATGATCATTACTACGTCTCTTTATTTTGCTTTATCTATTTATTATCATTCGTAATTCAGTGTTACTATAGTTGATATTATTATTATGATTATACTTGCTATTATTAACATCATCATTGTTATTGTCATTATCATTTATATTATCAATATCATCATTATTATAATTTTTATTATTACTATTATCAATATTTGCATTACTTATCATTATCCTTATTATTACTATTGTCATTATCATCATTATTATTACGATTATCATTATCATCCTCATTTTTGTTATTATAATAATCATCATTATTATTACCTTTATTATTATCATTATCATTACTAATATTATTATTACTATTATCATTGTTATTATCATCATCATTAATATTACCATTGGTATACTCATTATTCTTATCATTGTTATTATTTTCTTATTACTATCATTATTACTATCATCATCATTATCAGCATCATTACAATTATTATCATCCTCATCATTATCAGTACTATTATCATCGTCATCATTATCATTATCAATTACTACCAATACAATTGTTATCATTATCAATGGTAATGTTGTGGACATGATCATCATCATTACATCACCATTGTTGTTGTTAACACTACTACTATCATCACAACTACTATTGCTGTTGTTACCATTGATATGTTAGGAAGGCGAGGTAGGGTTGTTACAGTGTTCGTTAGTCAGCGAAACTACATAATTGGTTTAGGACAAATTGTGATGAAAGTACTAAGGATAAATTGTGATGAAAGTACTAAGGACAAATTGTGATGAAAGTACTAAGGAAAAATTGTGATGAAATACTAAAGGATAAATTGTGATGAAGAGTACTAAGGATAAAATTGTGATGAAAGTACTAAGGACAAATTGTGATGAAAGTACTAAATAATTGTGATGAAAGTACTAAGGACAAATTGTGATGAAAGTACTAAAGACAAATTGTGATGAAAGTACTAAGGACAAATTGTGACTAAGGACAAATTGTGATGAAAGTACTAAGGACAAATTGTGATGAAAGTACTAAGGACAAATTGTGATGAAAGTACTAAAGACAAATTGTGATGAAAGTACTAAGGACAAATTGTGAAAAAGTACTAAAGACAAATTGTGATGAAAGTACTAAAGACAAATTGTGATGAAAGTACTAAAGACAAATTGTGATGAAAGTACTAAGGACAAATTGTGATGAAAGTACTAAAGACAAATTGTGATGAAAGTACTAAAGACAAATTGTGATGAAACTACTAAGGACAAAATGAAAGTACAAATTCAAGGGTTGGTACTGTCAGACGATTTTAGTGGTGATCCAAATCATACAATCAATATCAAATAGAAAAAAATATATATATCTGAAATAGGAAACGTTCTGAACACTATAAATGCTAACAAGAGCCTGTTCATTTTCTTATACATTTCCGGGGGAAACTTAAGTATTCCGAAAACATGCTTTTTGGGTCACAGGGTTAGCTGTCCTCTTTCCCTGAATATTTTTTCGTATTGTATATTATGAATATTATTTTCGTATTTTCGTATATATACTTTCATCATTATCTTTTTATTTTATTCTACATGCAACAGCATCTAGACAGATATAGGGATAGATGTATATATGTTCATACATACACACACACACATATAGGGAGTGTGTGTGTGTGTGTGTGTGTGTGTGTGTGTGTGTGTGTGTGTGTGTGTGTGTGTGTGTGTGTGTGTGTGTGTGTGTGTGTGTGTGTGTGTGTGTGTGTGTGTAGCGTGTGTTAGCGTGTGTTAGCGTGGCGTGTGCGTGTGTGCATGCGTGTCTGTGTCTGTGTGCGTGCGTGTTTGCTTATATACATTATACATTCAAATATACATATACAAATACATATACATACATATATATATATATATATAATATATATATATATATATATATATATATATATATATATATAATATACATATATATATATATATATATATATATATATATTATATATATTATATATATATATATATACATATATATATATATACACACACACACAACACACATTCAACAGTTTATCGAGTGTACACACATAATTCATATTGTTTCCCTTCCGTCCCAGGGTATCGAGAGCGCCGGGCTAATGACTAGATAAATTCTACATCACAGGCCGTAACATGCTTTCACTATGAATAAAAAGCTTTTAATCTTTATATCATTTTTCATAATTCAGCAACTTGATTATTGCGTCGCCGGCCTGTTGCAATGCAGGTTCTGAGTCTTTGTACCCCCCCCACCCCCCGGCTTTCATTATTTATGTGTTGATTTTTTTTTTGGGGGGGGAGGGGAGGGGTGTTTTTCATTGCTTATGGATGTGTTTCCTTCTTAGTTGTATTTTTTTCTACTTCTTTCTCTTTCTCTTTCTCTCTCTCTCTCTTCTCTCTCTCTCTCTCTCTCTCTCTCTCTCTCTCTCTCTCTCTCTCTCTCTCTCTCTCTCTCTCTCTCTCTCCCTCATCTCCCTCTCCCTCCCTCCCTCCCTCCCTCCCTCTCCCTCCCTCCTCTCTCCCTCTCTCCCTCTCTCCTCTCTCCCTCTCTCCCTCTCTCCTATCTCTCTCTCTCTCTCTTATTCTCCTTCTCGCCTTTTTTTTCTCTCTCTTCCTGTTCCCTCTTTAATTCCATCTCTATCTGCCATTCTCCCTTACACTGCTCCTTCTCCTCTTCATTCCTTCCCCACCTCCCCCATCTACGCCTCCCCTTCCCCACCCCCGCCCCCATCATCCTCAACCCTTCCTTCCATCCCACTCCCCATTCCCCATTCCCTCTCTCCTCATCCCCTCCTCCCCGTCTTCATCCTAGCCCCCATCACCCATCACCCACCCCTCCTCCCCGCTTCACCTAGCCCCTCCCCACCTTCACCCTAGCCCCCCCCGCCTTCACCCCTCCCCTCCTCCCCCTTCACCCCTACCAACCCGCCCGTCCCTCCGCCTCCCCTCACCCACCTCCTCCCCACCTTCACCCTAGCCCCCTCCCCGCCTTCACCCCACCCCTCTCCCCACCTTCACCCCCCCCCCCACCCAACCCACCCACCGCCCCATCAAGTGATCCTTAACAACCCTCAACCAGCATGGCCGCCTCTTCACCGCCAAGCAACCCCGCTACACCTGTTCTCGCTGTGCATGCTTGCCCACTTACTCAACAATGAGTCCATTACTCCATTACTCATCATTATTCACGATCTTCCCCCGGCCCTCCTTCCCTAACCCCCCTCCCTCCCTCTTCCCTAAGCCCATCTCCCCGCCCCCACCCCCCCCGGTCCTCCTTCCCTAACCCCCCCTCTCCTCCCCCTAAGCCCATCTCCCGCCCCCAATCCTCCCACCCCCCATCCAACCTTACCCGTTGTTGTTCCCTTCTCTCTTCTTCTTCTTCTTTCTCTCTTTCTTTCTTCTTCTTTGGTGCATTCTTTGTCGTTTTGGTGCTTCTCGTTTATACATATTAATTCATCTGTTTTTCTTTCTCTCTTTCTTTAGACATATGCATACAAACACACACACACACACACACACACACACACACACACACACACACACACACACACACACCACACACACACACACATACACACGACACACATACATACATACATACCCCCACACACATACATACATACTTTCATACACACACACACACACACACACACACACACACAACACACACACACACACACACACACACACACACACACACACACACACATACACAACACACATACATACATACATACCCCCCACACACATACATACATACTTTATACACACACACACACACACACACACACACACACACACACACACACACACACACACACACACACACACATACACACGACACACATACATACATACATACACACATACACATACATACACACACACACACACACACACACACACACAACACACACACACACACACACACAAACACAAACACAACACAACACACACACACACACACACACACACACACACACACACACACACACACACACACACACACACACACACACACACACACACACACACCACATACACATACACACTCACACACATAGACTATATATATATATATATATATATATATATATATATATATATATATATATGTATATATATACATATATATAATATATATATATATATATATATATATATATATATATATATATATATATATATATTATATATATATATATATATATATATATATATATATATATATATATATATATATATATATATACATATATATATATATATATATATATATATATATATATATATATATATATATATATATATATATATATATATAATATATATATATATATATATATATATATATATATATATATATATATATATATATATATATATATATATATATATATATATATATATATATATATATATACGTAAGTAAAGTACGCATACATAACCTATTTAATGTTATCTCAGTCAAATTACCTCCTTTGTTTGCTTTCATTCGCAATACACATTAA
>NW_020871106.1:116899-124399 GCF_003789085.1 Penaeus vannamei
CACCACTTTCTTTCTCGTCAACCTCACCCTCTTTTATTCCATCTCCTATCCTTTCTCACTCTCTCTCACTTTCTCATCTCTCCCGCTCTCATTTTATCTATCTTCTAACCTCTCACTCTCTCTCTCTATCCTCTCCCTCGTTCCTCCCTCATCCCTCCTCGTTTCCTCTCTCCTCTCTCTCTTTTCCTCTCTCTCTCTCTCATCCCTCTCCCTCGTTTCATCTCTCTCTCTCTCATCCCCCTCCCTCCATCTCTCTCACTCTCAATCCCTCTCCCTCGTTCCCTCTCTCTCTCTCTCATCCCCTCCCTCGTTTCATCTCTTCTCACTCTCTCTCCCTCTCCATCCTTTCCCCTCTCTCTCTCTCTCTCTTTCATCCCTCTCCCTCGTTCTCTCTCTCTCTCTCTCTCTATCCCTCGTGCCGCACACATGATAGTGATAGAAACAATATTGCACTGTGCTGGTTCACTGTTCTCTCTGCATTGGGGTTTTCCTTTCACGTTCTCTCCCTTGGTGTTGGTATTGTTTATTTACTGATTTTTTTCCTTGTTTTATTTGTTATGGTTTGGTTCTATTTCATTTCTCTCTCCTTCTGTTGGTTCCTCCTTTTCTCTCTCTCTCTTTAGTTTTTCTCTGTCTCTGTGTTGTCTCTCGAGCTCTGTCCATCTCCCTCTTTCTCTGTCTGTCTATCCGTCTATCTGTCTGTCTGTCTGTCTGTTCTGACTGATTGACTGACTGACTGACTCACTCTCTGTCCCTCTCTCTTTCTCTGTCTATCCGTCTATCCATCTTTCTATTTGTCTGTCTGACTCACTCACTCACTCACTCTCTCTCTCTCTCTCTCCTTTTTTTCTCTACAAGTGCACTTATCTACACCCCTCTCTTCACACTCTCCATCCAACCCTCTCTCGCTTTTAACCTTTTTTTTCCCCCTTTCTCTTTTCGTCCATCTTCCTATACCCTTCTCTCTCACCCTTTCTTCCCCTTTCCATCTCCCTTTCTGTTTTCCCTTCTCTCCTGCCTCTCTGATTCCCCGAAAAGGTGGATTCTTTTCAGCGTGTTCATGTAATTAGAATTTACATAGTCTAATTCTTTGCAACTCACAAGCTAAAAGTTCGTATAATTAGGGAAATCATGCAAGAAATTGTAGAAAAGATTAAGGGGAAAAAAGGCGAGAGAGAGAAATTTGCCTAAGGCTATATAATCTTCTCTTTTTCTGCTGCTTCTTCTTCTCATTCTTCTTCTTCTTTTTCCTCTTCCTCTTCTGCCGCTTCGTGTTATCAGCATCATCAAACATCAATATTATTGCTGTTATTATTAACATTATCATTAATATCATTATCATTAATATCATCAGCATTAATCATTAATCATTATATCATCATCATCATCACCATTACTACTATTTTTATCATGATTATCGTCATCATTTTTACCATTTCTATTATCATCATTATTGCTATTGTTATTATCATCATCCTTATTATTACTTTCATTCCTATTATAATCATTATCATTACTTTTATAACCATTATTATTACCATCATTATCATTACCATCATCCTCATCGATATTATCATCATTATTATCATTAATATCATAATCATCATCATCATCACTATTACCATCCTCACGATATTATCATCATTAATATCATTATCATCATCACTATTACTATCAGCACATCATCATCATCATTACTAATACTACTACCACTACTATCATTACTATGCTTATCATCTTTATAATAACTTTGATCGTTATTCTCTACGTAGATCTCAAGTACTTGTCCCATTATCTTTGTCTTTTGCAATATTTTGGATCTTCCAGCTATTGTATCATGCCATCAACTATTGAAAGAGAAAGAGAGAAAGAGAGAGAGAGAGAGAGAGAGAGAGAGAGAGAAGAGAGAGAGAGAGAGAGAGAGAGAGAGAGAGAGAGAGAGAGAGAGAGAGAGAGAGAGAGAGAGAGAGAGAGAGAGAGAGAGATGAGAAAGAAAGAGAGAGACTAAACCAATGAAAGGAGAACGCAGTTTCTCTTACTCAAAATGTCCTCGTACACAGCCCATGTAATGTTGTCATACCATTTTTTTTTTGCATTCTTTGTGAGCTAATTTCTCGCATTCTCATACAATATGGCCAATGCGTTAGCCTTTTCTCAAAAACATAATCTGCATTCAGGGAAGTTGGATGTTTTGCCAGTATCATATTAAACATCTTTCGTGCCAACCCTTCGCCATACAGAAAGGGCGAAAAAATATATATTAAAGATATTAAATATCATTCGTGTCTACCCTTGGCCATGCAGAAAAGGCGAAAGAATAAGAAGATATTTGACATCATTCGTGTCTTCCCTTGGCCATGCGGAAAAGGCGAAAGAATAAAGAATATTTGACATCATTCGTGTCTACCCTTGGCCATACGGAAACGGCGAAAGAAAAAGATATTTGACATCATTCGTGCCTACCCTTGGCCATGCAGAAACGACGAAAAAAAAAGATATTTGACATCATTCGTGTCTTCCCTTGGCCATACGGAAACAGCGAAAGAATAAAGAGATATTTGACATCATTCGTGCCTATCTTTGGCCATGCGGAAACGGCGAAAGAAAAAGATATTTGACATCATTCGACCCTTGGCCATGTGGAAACAGCAAAGAAAAAAGATATTTGACATCATTCGTGTCTTCCCTTGGCCATGTGGAAACGGCGAAAGAAAAAATATTTGACATCATTCGCGTCAACCCTTAGCCATGCGGAAAGGCGAAAGAATAAAGAAATATTGACATCATTCGTGCCTGCCCTTGGCCATACGGAAACGCCGAAAGAATAAGTTATTTGACATCATTCGTGTCTACCTTTAGCCATGCGGATACAGCCCCCCAAAAAAAAGATATTTGACATCATTCGTGCCTGCCCTTGGCCATGCGGAAAAGGCAAAAAACAAGAGATATTTGACATCATTCGTGCCTACCCTTGGCCATACGGAAACGGCGAAAAAAAAAGATATTTGACATCATTCGTGCCTACCCTTGGCCATACGGAAACGGCGATAGAATAAAGAGATATTTGACATCATGCGTGCTACCCTTTGCCATACGGAAACGGCGATAGAATAAAGAGATATTGACATCATGCGTGCCTACCTTTGGCCATGCGGATACAGCCCAAAAAAAAAAAAAAAAAAAAAGATATTTGACATCATTCGTGCCTACCCTTGGCCAGATTGAAACGGTGGAAAAATAGGATATTTGACATAATTCGTTTTCATTTCCTGTTCCTAAGCTGCAAATATTAATGCTTCTACTTTCTACTTCAATCCTTTTTCTCCGAATCATTCCTATGTTCTCTCCTTGATTGCTCTTTGGTGTTTCTTTTACTATACGTTTTTATTATATCATTACTGTTTTATCTTTTACATTTATATACTTCATTTCTTTATACTTTTTATTTCATATTTTTTTTCTCTTTACGGTCTATCTATCTTCTTATTCCTTTGTTTTAGTGTTTTTAGTCATACGCATTATATCCGAAATTAAGCTTTCAATCGAATTCTATATTCTAATCAGTTTGTCTATCTATCTATCTATCTATTCATCTTTATCTATTTATTAATTTATCATTTTTTCACATGCTTTGTAGATTATTATCCCCCTACACCTTTTTCCATTGATACATAAATCCTTTTGCTGTGATTTTTAAGGTGTAAAGTTAATAATCTGTTCATCCTTCTATCGAACTCTTTCAACTCTCTAGGTAACCAATTTGTCATTTTTAATCTATATACCTCAAAAGCCCATTTGTTAATAGCCTTGATCTTGTTCTTTCCATTAGCTTCTGATTTCAGGATAAAGAAAAACTGAAACCTTATCAGCTGTTTCATTCTGAATATGTCCGTCTCTTCATCCTTTTTCTCTCCACTTCTCGTCTGCCCAAAATACTTGTGCCCATTTTCACCACCAATCTCTCATTTTCTCATTAAACCAATTTCAATTTCTCAATTTCTCATTAAACCAATCTCTCATTTTCAGAACTTATTCAACCAGAATCATCATTATCATCCTCATTATAACTACACATACTCTCATATAATAGGGTCAAATATACCAACGTTCAGAGACGCATAAATAAATACACCTCTACACATATACGCTATGTAAATGGAGCCCACAACCCCCCCCCCTCACACACACATTTACACATAGACACACTCCCATTGCACTCATGACAGACAGACACACGCACACGCAAACATAAACGCGTACACACAAAAGTAGACACACACACACACACATTTAATTATCTACCTATACATACTTCAAGCACCCACACACACCACCACGCAATCTCACCCACAGTTAATACCCGCATCCACTCATGCCAAAGCATTCATGGGTAAAGAGGCCACCCGCCTTCGACTTTTCTCCCCCCCCCCGCCCCCCCCTCCTCAAAAAAAAAAAAAAAAAAAAAAAAAAAAAAAAAAAAAAAAAAAAAAAAAGCGGGAGAGAGTGAAAGAAAGAGAGAGAGAGAAGAAAAATATTTTCTTTGACTTAGAATCCAAACCCATTCATTAGGAGGTCTGAACCCTGACCTTTCACTCCTGTTCGGCTTTTATATTCAGGATTTTTGCCCTTTGAACTATAGAATGATGTAATGATCTCTCTCTTCTTCTCTCTCTCTCTCTCTCTCTCTCTCTCTCTCTCTCTCTCTCTCTCTCTCTCTCTCTCTCTCAAAGAAATGGGGATATGAGAGAGAGAGAGAGAGAGAGAGAGAGAGAGAGAGAGAGAGAGAGAGAGAGAGAGAGAGAGAGAGAGAGAGAGAGAGAGAGAGAGAGAGTTAGATAGATAGAGGGAAAGAGAGACTGACAGAGAGACAGAGGGAGAGGGAGAAGAGAAAGAAAGGAAGAAAATGAGAAATATATAGATACACGAGACTAACATATTATTGGAGAAAGCCATCAGTGGAAATTATTAAACAAAAATGTCGATGAAAGAGAACATAAATAATAATAAAAGAGAGAATGAAAGGAAAAAATAATAATCGAAAAAAACACTTTCTTCTTCTTATCCTCTCTTTCTTTTCTTTATCTCTTCCAATCCTTCTCTCCTTTCCTTTCCTCTTTTACGTCTACCGTATATTCCATCCTTTCTTCTTTTCCTTCCACCTCTCTTTCATCCTCCCACCGCACTCTCATGCCTTCTTTCATTCCTTTTCTTCCCTCCCCTCCCCTTTTGCATGCGACTCTATTTTCTCTTCCCTTCCATCTCCTCTCTACCTTCTCCACTTTCCATTCCCTTCCTTTCAGTATTCCCCTACCCTCATTTTCATTTTATCATTCCTTTTTCTTCATTTCATTTAGTTCACCTCCTTTCTTCCTTTTCTTTTTCTCTGTTCCCTTCCCCTTTCCCCTTCCAAACTCTCTTCTCTCCCTCTCTTCACTTCTCCACTTCCTATCCTCTTCCTTTCGATCTCTTTCACTCCTACTCCCATTTTCCTCCCTTCCAACCACCTCTTTTTCCTTTCTCTTCCTCTCACTCCGCTTTCTACCCTTCCTTTCATCCCCCCCTTTCTTCCCTTCTTCTCAACACACCCCCTTTCTTCCCTTCCTCTCCACCACCTCCTCGCCCCCTCCATTTTCTTCTTCTCTAACCCTCATTTCTTCCCTCCCTCTCTCCTTCCTTTCCTCCTGCCCCCCCTCCTCCCCTGCATATCCCCTCCCCTCCCCGCATATCCTCTCCCTCCCCTCCCCCGCATATCCTCTCCCTCCCACTCCCTTCCCCCGCATATCCTCTCCTCCCCCACCCCGCAAATCCTATCCCTCCCCCTCCCCCTCCCCTGCATATCCTCTCCCCCCCCCCGGCTTCTTTGCTCCCTAAGATTCATTGGTCTTGGGACAATTTTTCTTCCCCAGTCCCCGTGGATTAGATTAATTAACAGGTTCCCATAAAAGGTGTCTCCTCCCTTCACCTTTCTTTCGTGATCTTTTTTTTTCTTCTCTTTTCTTCTTTTAATTTTTTTCTTTTTCTTTTTTTGGGAGGGGGGGGAGGGGGCAGCGGCTGGCTCCTTTTGTCTTTCTATTCTTTTTTTTTGTGTATGGTTTTTTTTTCTTTGGCCAAGAAAGAGAGAGTGGGAGAGGAGGGAAGGTGGGAGGGAGAACGAATGAGTGAAAGAAAGAGACAGAAACACACACACACACAACACACACACACACACACACACACACACACACACACACCCCACACCCACACCCCCCCACACACACACACACTCCCCCACCACCTACCCCCCCCCACACACCACACTATCCCCCTCTACCGAGACCCTTTCCCCATCACCCCCCCCCCAAAAAAAAAAAAAAAAAAAAAAAAATCTCACGCATGGCTTCGCGAACCGTGGCACCCAATCCGAAGCCGATATAAGGAGCCAATGCATGCGTTATAAGGAGCCAGTGCCAGGGCAGACCTTGAGGCAAGCGGCTGGAGACCCCCCCCCCCCCCCACCCTCTTTACCCATCGTATGGAAAATTCCTCTTTGTTTTCGCCTCAAAAAAAAATGTTTCGCAGTCTTTCGTTCGTTTTTTTTTAAAGTCCGGATAAGAGGGATCTTTAGTTTTGGATTTGTTTGTTTGTTTTGTCTATTTTATCTATATCTGATTTTTTTTCGTTCTTTTTACTTGTATAGGTTTAATTCTACAATGCATTTTTCCCCTTATTTTCATCTACTTTCATTTAATATTCATGATCATCTACATCCGTTTAGTTCATTTTCATAAATACTCTTCATAAAAAATGGAAACAAACAGCAAATCTGGTTTAGAAATAACGAAAAACGCGGTTAAATTTCTAACACTCCATCTTATCGCCATTTTCTCTGCATCTCCCCTCTTTACTCATATATTTCCTCCTCTCATCTCCGCCGTAAACATGAAACTCCAAATCCAACGTCAGTTCCCGATAAAATAATTGAAAAGACAAGAACCTTTCTATAAAGGTTTCAATACCTTTTCCTACACATTTTCTTTCCCGATCCAACTCTATCTTTCGTCCACTGAGAACGATTTCAAAGTCTAAAGCATAAACTTCAGAATCCAACTTCAGTTCCCGATAGAATCATTGAAAAGATAAGAACCTCTCTATAAAGGTTTCAATACCTTTACCCAAATCCATTCTTTCCCGATCTAACTCTATTTTTCGTCCTCTGAAAACGATCCCGGGAAATTCCAGAGTCTGAAATATAAACTTTAATACCCATCTTAAGTTCCCTATAGAATAATGAAAAAAAAAAAAATAAGAACCTCTCTAGAAAGGATTCGATTCCATTTCCCAAACACATTCTTTCCCGATCCACCTCTATTCTTCGTCCACTGAAACGATCTGGAGAATTCCAGTCTAAAACATTTTTCCCTATTCTTCATACATTAATTTAACATCATATCAACATTTGTCCATTTTCATAAACACTCTCATAAACAAATGGAAACAAACAGCAAAATCTGGTTTAGAAAA
>NW_020871106.1:131899-147578 GCF_003789085.1 Penaeus vannamei
GAGGGAGGAGAGAGAGAGAGAGAGAGCGAGAGGAGAGGGAGAGAGAGAGAGAGAGAGAGAGAGAGAGAGAGAGAGAGAGAGAGAGAGAGAAGAGAGAGAGAGAGAGAGAGAGAGAGAGAGAGAGAGAAGAGAGAGAGAGAGAGAGAGAGGGGGAGAGAGAGAGAGAGAGAGAGAGAGAGAGAGAGAGAGAGAGCGAGAGAGAGAGAGAGGGAGAGGGAGAGGGAGAGGGAGAGAGAGAGAGAGAGAGAGAGAGAGAGAGAGAGAGAGAGAGAGAGAGTGAGAGAGTGAGAGAGAGAGAGAGAGAGAGAGAGAGAGAGGAGAGAGAGAGAGAGAGAGAGAGAGAGAGAGAGGAGAGAGAGGAGAGAGAGAGAGAGAGAGAGAGGAGAGAGAAGGGAGAGAGAGAGGATGAGAGATAGATAAATAGATAGATAAACAGAGAGAAAGAGAGAGAGAGGATGGGGGGGAGGGACACACACACACACACACACACACACACACACACACAACACACACACACACACACACACACACACACACACCACATATATATATATATATATATATATATATATATATATATATATATATATAATATTCATTTATCTATTCATTTCTTGTATCTTTATTTATCTACTTATCTATTCATACAATCATGTATGTATGTATCATGTATGCACATATGTCTGTCTGTGAACGCAAGTGTGCACCAATCTCTTCGTCTCTCTGCCATTATCGTTATCGCACTATCAATCTCCCCGCCCATTCTCCTCTTCCCTCTCCCTCTCCCTCACTAATTACGATCACCATTAACACCATCACCGCCTTCCTTCCCTTTAAAAATACACTCCCTCCCCCTCCCACCCCCCGGCCCCCACGGTGCCACCACTTGCCTCTGTTGTCACTCTCGCACTCTCCGCCGCACGGATAACACACGTGGCACCTTTCCCAGAACGCTGTATTATTTCGCTAATGTGTGGTGCCTCTCCTCCCCCTCCCCCTCTTCCTCCTCTCCCCTCCTCCTTCCTCCCCCTCCCCCTCTTTCCCACTCTCTCCCTCCCTCTTCCTCTCCCCTCCCCCTCCTCCTCTTCCTCTCCCCCCCCTTTTCTCATTCTCCCTCCCCCGTTCCGATCCCTCCAGCTCTAGGTTACTTCCCATCCCCGTTCTTTATTCTTATTCTTATCCCTCCCTCCTCCTTCTCCTTCTTCTCCTTCCTCCTCCTTCGCTTATTCTTCTCCTTCTCTTTCTTCCCATCTCTTCTCCTTCTCCTTTTGTTTTATTATTGTTGTTGTTGTTGTTGTTGTTTGTTGTTGTTGTTGTTGTTGTTCTTATTATTATTATTATTATTATCCTTCACATCCTCCTCTTCTTCTTCTTTCCCACTTCCTCTTTTTTCTTCTCCTACCTTCTCCTTCCTCCTCCTCTTTCTCCTTCTCCTTCTCCAACTTATCATCCCCTCCCCCTCTCTCTCCGCCTTCTCCTCCCCTCTCTCCGCCTTCTCCTCCCCCTCCCCCTCCTCCCCCCTCCCTCTCTCTCCGCCTTCTCCTCCCCTCCTCCCCCCCTCCCCCTCTCCCCTTCTCCTCCCCCTCCATACCCTCCTCCTCCCCCTCCCCCTCTCTCCCGCCTTCTCCTCCCCCCTTACCCACTCCCCTTCCCCCCTCCCCCCCCTTCCCCTACGGGCCTTCCCCTCGTTGCATATATACATGTAGGGGGCAGCGTGATTGAAAAATTATTCACACAGATTTTCAAAAGGGAGAAGGGAGGGGGGGGGGGAGAAGGGAGATTAGTTTAGGAAAGTTTCCTTTCTTATTTTCTTTCTTCCTTCTTATATCTTTATTCCTTTTTTTCTTCCTCTTCTTTTTCTTCTTCTTCTATTATTTTCTTTTTTCTACTTCTATCTTTCCTCTTCTTCTTCTATCATTACTATAATTATTATCATTATTGTTATCATGCTTATCATTCTATCTTTCTTCTTCTATTTCAGCTTCTTCTCCTTCTCCTTCTCCTTCTCCTTCTCCTTCTCCATATTCTTCTTCTCCTCCTCCTCCTCTTTTTGAACTTCGTATCTTGTTTTCTTTTCTTCACACATATTTCTTACATCTTAACATGATTATTCAATTTCTTTTTTCCCTTCTTTTCTGTTTGTATTCACATTCTTAAACCTATTTTTTCTAATTCTCTACCAAAAGATGAATAGTCACGAATAGGATTTGACACCCAAAAAGACATGACAGCTTGACACCACAAGGCTGTCTGTCACCCTTGACATGCCTGAGTGATCTGTCATTCTCAAGTGTCACACAAACCACAAAGAGGGTATTCATTTTGCTATTAACGATGAATGGCGTTTAGTGCCTTCATTCTTAATCCGTATTATCTCTTCTTTCGTATTCTTGCAGAATTATTGTTTCTTACCTCTTTCCATTCAGGATATTATTTAAGATTTTTTTTTTCTATTTGTCTATTTAGTTTTTCACAGCACTCACACACACACACACACACACACACACACACACACACACACACACACACACACACACACACACACACACACACACACACACACACACACACACACATATATATATATATATATATATATATATATATATATATATATATATATAATATATATATATATATATACTTTTCGTCTACGCTCGAAATTTACAGTTTGTTAAAGCGGTTTTGATATACTGTATTATAACTCACACTGTAGCTAAATTTCTTTCAATGTCGACATGAAATGTGTACATATCATACGCACACACACACTAGAAAGCATTTACGTCTACATACTCCGAGACTTCTTTGTGATGTCAATCATGCTGATCGATTCTCCCCCTCCCCCCCTCCCCCCTCCCTTTCTTTCTCTTCTTTATTCCTCCTCTCCTTTATCCGATCCCCTACCCTTATCCCCATTTTCTCTCTCCTCCCCTTATTCCTTTCCTTCTCCCTCTCGCCTCTCGCCTTCCATTTCCTTCACCTTCCCTCCCTCTCTTTCTCCATAAATTCTTTAACTCTCCTCTCCTACTCCCTTTCCTCCTCTCTCTTTAGCCCCTTCCCTAACTCCCTTTTACTCTTTCCATTCTACTCTCTCTCAGCTCTCCCTCTTCTATCCCCCTCCCTGCGCACTTCTCCCTTCTCTCCTTCTTCTTTCTCCCCTCTCTCAGCTCCCGCTCTCCTTCTTCCCTCTCCCTCTCCCACTATCCCATTCAGCGGCCCTACCCACCTCTCCCCTAACCCCCTCTCACCCTACCCTTCGCCCAACCCTCTTCCCTTCCCCTCTTCACCTCTCCCACTCCCAAACCCTCCTCTCCCCTCTCCCATACCCCCTCACCCACTCCCTTTCTCTCTCCCCACTCCCTCCCCTCTCCCACTTACTCCCCCCACCCCACTCCCCTCCCTCTCCCCTCCCATACCCCCTCTCCCCACTCCCTCCCCTCTCCCCACTCCCACCCCTCCCCCACTCCCCACATCCCTCCCCATCCCCCACCCCCTCCCTCCCCCACTCCCATACCCCTCCCCCTCTCCCCACTCCCACTCCCCCTTCCCCTCTCCCCACATCCCTTTCCCCACTCCCACTCCCACACCCCCTCTCTCCCCCACCCTCCCTCCCCCTCCCCCACTCCCCCCTCCCCCTCCCCCTCTCCCCACATCCCTTCCCCTCTCCTGCTAAACGAATGGCAGAAGTCACGCCCTGCATTGCTAATCGACTCGACCGGCCTCTGGGTCTGGTAAACAGTTCTGATATTCTATTAGGAGAAAGAGGGAGCGAGAGGGAGGAGGGAGGAGAGAGAGGGAGAGGGAGGAGGGAGGAGGAGGAGGGAGAGGGAGAGGGAGAGGGAGAGGGAAGGAGGGAAGGAGGGAGGAGGGGGAGGGGAGGGGAGAGGGAGGGAGAGGGAGAGGGAGGGGGAGAGGGAGAGGAGAGGGAGAGGGAGAGGGAGAGGGAGAGGGAGGGAGAGAGGGAGAGAGAGAGAGAGAGAGAGAGAGAGAGAGAGAGAGAGAGAGAGAGAGAGAGAGAGAGAGAGGAGGAGACTGACAACCATAACTACAAAGACGATAACGCTGGTGATAATGATGTTACTACTAATAACAATTATGATGATCATAAGAACATGAACAATATTAAAAATAACAATATTCATATCATTATCAACGGGCACCAAAAGCAAGAACAGCAAGCAGCAAAAAATGAATTCTATAAATAAATGAAATAAAAAAAAGTTAAATAAACAAGCGGATAAACAATATATCAAAAACAAGCGGAAAGCAAATAGAAAATACACATACCAAAGAAAAAATAAAGAAAAAAAAAGAAGAAAACAGAAACAGAAAGCAAGCCAACGACGAATCTATCAATCAATTAATTCCTCCTTTTTCCTCTCCTCTCTCTCTCTCTCTCTCTCTCTCTTTACCGATTTTTCTCACATTTCCTCCTCGTTTCCCTTCCGCTCTCCACCCCCCTCCTCCCTCCCCCCCTCCCCTTTTCCCTCGGACCTAACGACGGTCTAAACAACACAACACCCATTAACTCAGGGATCTCCATTAGCTTCGATCAGTCACCCATTATCGGATCTGAAGAGGCATTAATTTTGCTTCGTTCGAGGATTCTTTGGTCCGGATTTTTTTTTTTTTAGGCTTGTTTCTGTCTTTTTTTTTTTTCTTAATTCTGTCTGTTTATTTGACTGTCTTTCTGTTTGTAAGTCTCGCTGTCCCTGTCTCTCTCTCTCTCTCTCTCTCTCTCTCTCCTCTCTTCTCTCTCTTCTCTCTCACTCACTCTCACTCTCACTCTCACTCTCACTCTCTCTCACTCTCACTCTCACTCTCACTCTCTCTCTCTCTCTTCTCTCTCTCTCTCTCTCTCTCTCTCTCTCTCTCTCACTCTCACTCTCACTCTCACTCTCACTCTCTCTCTCTCTCTCTCTCTCTCTCTCTCTCTCTCTCTCACTCTCGTCACTCTCTCTCTCTCTCTCTCACACTCACTCACACTCACTCACTCACTCACTCACACTCACTCACTCACTCTCTCTCTCTCTCTCTCTCTCTCTCTCTCTCTCACTCTCTCTCTCGCTCTCTGTATCGGTTTCTCTCGCTTATTCGCTTTGACAAGAATGACATTAACATATTCATCATTAACACTACTAATCTAATTTCATCACTAATCCACCTTTGCCATCATCATTTGCATTATCAACATTATGCTTGATCACCGTTTCATTTCATGTTGTTTTCCTACACATGCATTGCCACTTCAAAGCGCGCGAGTATCAAAAATATTAACTTAATAAGATCAAATGTTCATCTGTTTAATGAAATGAACGTGGCATTAACTCAGCAATTTGCGGCATCATTTATCACGTAAGTGGGAGTGTTTTTACACAAGCGTCAATAACCACGACCTACCGAACACACATACACACACATACACACACACACACATACACATACATACATACATACACACATACATACACAGACATACATAACACGCATACATACATACATACATACACATACATACATGCGTGTGCGTGTGAATGTGCGTGTGCGTGTGCGTGTGCGTGTGCGTGTGCGTGCGTCCCTGCGTGTATTCATTTATATACATACGCACAAACAGACAGACAGATCAGGAGACATCAAGACACACAACACACGCCTAATCATCAATATATTTCGACATTTCCCCTTCCCCCTCCACATGCAGACACTGACACAGAAAACCAAAAAAAAAAAAAAAAAAAAAAAAAATAAAAAAAGACTATAAAAAAAACACCATTAAAAAAAAAAGTTTAAAATTTTGCCCGGGCTGGCTGCCTCTCCCCTCAAACAAAACAAAAGCACTTGATAATGCAAACACAAACATATCCACGCAAAAAGTGAGTGTGAAAAGCGTTAGGTATGTCAATCACTTGTTTTTGACACCCGCAGGAAAAATGAAAATATAAATGACAACGAAATCCAAGCCGTATATAAAAGTGTCTGGAAATATATACAATTTGCAAAACAGAAATAGTACTAACAGTTTTTAAAAAAATATATTCAAAAGAGAAGCAATACGAATTGTGATGATAATGATAACTTCAATAGTGACATTGATAAACGATGATAATAATTCTAAATAATAATACCCAATACGGGACTAACATTCCCAATGGTGAAGATGATTGTGATGATATTAAAAATGATAATGAAAATTATATTGATGATAGTAATGGCTTCATGATAATAATGATAATAATAATAATAAGAAAGATAATAATAATAATAATAATAACAAAGATAATAATAATAATAATAATAATAACAATAATAACAATAATGAAAATAATAATAATAAAATCAGTAATAATAATAACAATAACAAAAATAAAGATGATAACAGTAATAGCAATAATAATGATAAATATCACAACAAAACAATAACATTGATAATAATAATTATAAGAACACCAAAAATACCAATAATAACAATTAAATAATAATAAAAATAAAAGTAATATTGATAATAATGATGATAATTATGATACTACTACTATTAATAATAATAATAGTAATAAAAATAATAATAATAACAAAAATAGTATATAATGATAACAAGAAAAATAATGATAATAATATATAATAATGGCCAATCAGAATAATAATGAGAATGATAATTATAATAAGTAATGATTATAGTAATAATACTTACGACAATGATAATGCCAGTGACAGTAATCAAGACAATAACATAATATCAATAATGAGAGTAAGAAGTGATAATAATAACAATAATGAATAATTTAATTATTCTCATTTCTATCATTACTATCACCCTCTTATATATTACCATCAATACCACAAGCAAAGTAAAACCATAAATAATACCAAATAAAGGAATAAACAAGTAAACAACAAATAAATCAAGAAACACTAATTCATGGATAAACAGATAAACAAGTGAATAAACAATAAATAATTATCACCATCACGTAACGCAAAAAATAATACCAAATAAATGAATAACTAAATAACACAAAAAGTCAACTAACTCATGGATAAAACAGAATAATCAAGAACACCAAAAATACCAATAATAAAATTAAATATAATAAAAAACATTGATAATAGTGATGGTAATAATGTCACTAACAATAATATAATAATAATAATAATAATAATAATATAATAACAATAACAATAATAATAATAAATATAATAATGGTAATAATGGCACTACTAATAATATATAATAATAACAATAATAATATAATAATAATGGTTAATAATGACTAACAATAATAATAAATAATAACAATGATATAATAATATAATAATAATGATATAATAATAATAATTAATAATAACAATATTATAAAAATAATAAATAATATAATAATACAAATAATAATAACACTAATAAAACAATAATAATAATAATAATAATAATAATAATAATGCGTGAATAACCAAAATAAATAATTATTACCCTCCCGATCGAGTCCCAATCGTCATCATCATCTTGGCTTTGAGAGAATGATGGCTGATGATTGATGACTGACTCATGATTGATGAGGAAACATAATGGATTCCCTCCCTCGTGGATATGGAAGGGAGGGGGGGGGGAGGGGAGGGGTGAAAAGGAAGGGAGGGTAAGGAGGGAAAGGTGGAGAAGGGAGGGGAGGGGAGGGGAGAATAGGAAGAGGGAGGGGAGGGGAGGGAAGGAAGGGGGGGAAATGGGAGAAGGGAGGGATGGGGAAAGGTGGAGAAGGAAAGAGAGGGAGAGGAGAACAAGAGGGAAAAGGAAAGGGAAGGAAGGTGAGGAGGAAAGTGAGGGGAGGAGAGGAGGAAAGGGAAGGGACGGAAGGGGAATGAGGAAAGGGAAGGGAGGGGGGGAGAGGGATGAGAAAGGGAAGGAAGGGAAGAGAGAGGGGAGGGGGGTAAAGGAAATGCAAAGGAAGGGGAGAAGGAAAGGGAGGGGAGGGGAAAGAGAAGGGAGAGTAAGGGGTGGGTTGGCAGGTGGAAAGCAAGAGGGAGGGGGGGGGGGGAGTATGAGATGCTAGTGGGGAGGATCGTGAGAAATGGGGGAAATGGGGGAGTGAGGAGAAGAGGGAGGATGAGGGGGAAGGAAACGGAAGAGGGTGAGGCAACTGAGAGAAAATGAAACGGGAGTATGGGAGAGGGGAAAGGGAAGAGGGGGAAAAGAGAGGGAAGGAGGGAGATACAGGAGAAGGCAGGAGAAAGATTATGGAAGTCCATGGAGAGAGAAGGACGGAGAGAGGGAGATAGAGGGACAGAGAGGGAGAGAGGGGAGACAGAGGGACGGAGAAATGGAGATAGAAGGAGGGAGAGGCACAAAGAGAGGAAGAGGAGAGAGAAACGGAAGAGAGTGAGATAAAGGAGACGCAGAGAGAGAGAGAGAGGGGAGGAGACAGAGGGACGGAGAAATGGAGATAAGGGACGAGAGGAGATAGAGGGACAAAGAGAGGAAGAGGGAGAGAAGGAAAGAGGGTCAAGGGCCACCGAATGTATGATTCATGCCAAAAATCAACAGCAAAGCATAAAGGGATGCTGTGTACTCATATATTCTATGGCCGCGTAATGTTCATCAACTATGCAATTGGTCTGGCTACGTACATGAATACTTACCTGAATAGGAGAATTTGTGGGAATATAGATACATATGTATACATGTGTTGAAAAATGTATAAATGTATGCATACATATAGATATAGATGCATAAAAAAAAAAAAAAAAAAAAAAAAAAATATATATATATAATATATATATATATATATATATATATATAATATATATATATATATATATATATATATAATATTACATAATCATAATCATCATAATAGGCCCTCCTGTGCCATGATTAATTCAAAAGAGACAATCACTATCATGGCACAATCTCTTTGTATCCTTTTATATCTCTTTCATCCGACGAAATCAAAAGGTCGAAAAACCGTTTTGACATTATTGAGAGCGAGAGCTTCAATGGCGGGACGGATGAATGGATGAATTTCAGGACAAATATCCCCGAATATTCCTTTTTCTGTACATATATTTCTCTCCGGTATCCGGCATTGATTTCGAAAACGGAATTTCACCCGAAGAGGTAATAGTGAGGCTGACCGGAGCGACGCCCGGGGCAGGCAAATGTAGTCTTTACGGCCCCCCTGACTGAAGGATGGTATTGGCATGGCGGGGATAGATTTACGACTGTGATGCCGCTTCACGTTGGAGAGATGATGATGTTGCAAGGAGAGGCGTCGTTAGCGCCCGGGGTTCAAACAACTGCGCCCGCTGCGTTCGCTCTCTCTCTTGCTTTTTCTATTCCTCTCTCTCTCTTCTCTCTCTTTCTTTCTTTCCTCTCTCCCTCTCTTTCTTTCTCTCTCTTCTCTTCTTTCTCTTTTTTTCGCTCTTTCTCTCTTTTGTCTCTCTCTCTTTCTCTCTTCTCTTCTCTCTCCTCTCTCTTTCTCTCTCTCTCTTCTCTCCTCTCTCTCTTTCTCTCTCTCTTCTCTCTTCTCTCTCTCTCTCTCTCTCTCTCTCTCTCTCTCTCTCTCTCTCTCTCTCTCTCTCTCTCTCTCTCTCTCTCTCTCTCTCTCTCTCTCTCTTTCATCTCATTCTATCAGTGTTTCTATGCAAATTTCAGACTTTACCTGTAGATATGGGGCTCAAAGTGCCTTAAACTTCTGCTTGAAATGACCACTATTACCAACCCTTTCGCACCCTTTCCCTCTTCCTCCCCTTCCTCCCCTCCCACCCCCTCTACCTCCCCCTCCCTCCCCTCTCCCCCTCCATTCTCGTCCCTCTCCTTCCCTCTCTCTCTCCTTCCTCCTTCCCTCTTCCTCCCTCTCACCCCTCCCAGCCCCCAGCCCTCTACCCCCTCTCCCCTTCCATTCTCCCCCCTCTCCCTTCCTCCTCTCCTCTCCCCTCTCCTTCCTCTTCCCCTTCCATGCATCAATTCCTTCCTGGCATTATCCTATGCAAGTTGAATGGGTGGCCACTAAGTGCTGAAAGGAGAAAGGAGAAATGGAAAGTAGACAGAGGGGGTGGAGAAGGATGAGAGTGAGAGAGGGGGGAGGGAGGAAGGAGGGAGGGAGGGATAGAGAAAGAGAGGAAGGGAAGGAGAGAGAGAGTGAGTGAGTGAGAGAGACAAAGAAATGAGGGAGGAAGCGGGGAGAGAGAGAGATGAGGGAGGGAGGGGGGAAAGAGAGAGAGAAAGCGAGATAGAGACAGAGAGTGAGAGAGAGATGGGGATGAAGGATGGGAGAAGGAGAAAGTGAGAAAGCTACCGAGAGAGAGAAGGAGAGAAAAAGAGAGAGATTTAATGATTAACCAGTAAGAGACAATAAATAATAATGATAAAGAATATATTATTGCTATTAACACTTAGGATGCCCTTGACTTTCCTGATTGATATTCATTAAAAGATAAAAACTCAAAAAAAAAAAAAAAAAAAAACACACAAAAAGTATTCCAGATAACTTCGAAATCAAACAAACAAAAAGTAAAAGTTTGGAGAAAAGTTGGAGAGAGAGAGAGAGGGAGCGAAGGAGAGGAAAAAAAAAGAGAGAAAAAAAACAAACAGAGGAGGAGCAGTCGCAACACTCAAGAACTCTTAGGTTTAAGTAAATGTCGTCAGCCAAGATTAAAAAGAATGTAAGAATAGTAGCTCTCCACTTAAGAATAATGGCGTGTAGCTAACATGCTGAGGGAGCTTGGAGTTGAGAAGTGGGGTGGGGGGGGTCGATGGAAAAAGGTGGGGAAGAGAGAGAGTGAGAGAGAAGGGGGATGGGTGGGAGGACGGAGGAGGGAGAGAGAGAGAGAGAGAGAAGGGGGATGGTGGGGTACGGAGGGAGAGAGAGAGAGAGAAAGGGGATGGGAAGAAGAGAGAGAGAGAAAGAGAAAGGAATGGGTGGGATACGGTCGGAGAGAGGGAGAGAGAAGAGAGAGAGAGAGAGAGAGAAAGAGAAAGGGGATGGGTGGGATACGGACGGAGAGAGAGAGAAGGGGGATGAGTTTGAGACAAACGAACAGAGAGAGAAAGACAGAAAGAGGGAGAGACAGACGAACAAAGAGAAAGAGAGAGATAGGGAGTAATATTGATAGAGAGAATGAAGTAGGAGAGGGATAGAGATAGGGGAAGAGAAATAAGTAGGGCGAGGGGGAAAGAGATGAAGACAGGAAGAAGAAAAGGGAGAAGGCGAGAAGTAGGGAAAGAACAGGAGAGAAAAGAGGAGAAAAGGCGAAAAAGGAAACAGCAATTGAGAGCTTGGTGGGATAGGAGGAGAGAGAAGGAAAAAGAGAAGGATATGGAGTATGAGAAAAAGGAAAACAGGAAAACAGTAAACAGGGGAAGGAGAAGGGAAAGAAAAAAAAGCGACACAGAGGGAAAGATGGAAGGGAAATATAGAGAAAGAGAGAAGAACGAGAGAAAAAGAAAAAAGGAATAAGGGAAAGGCAGGAAGAAAGTAGGAGGAAGAAGAGAAAAAATGACGAAGACAGAGAGAGATGAATTAAAAAAAAGAAATAAATAGAGAAATGAGAAATATATAAGCAGAACTTTAGGTACAGAATAATGAACCAAAATTTAGAAATTAATCAGGGTTAAACGAGAGAGAGGAGAAAGAAATATAGAAAACGAGGGAGAAGGAAAGAAAGAAGGAAGGAGAAACAGAGACAGAAAGAAAGAGTAGAGAGAGAGAGAAAGAGGGGGGGGAGGAAGAGATAACTATATAAATGGATAGATTGATAGGTAGGCAAACAAACAGATGCAGAGAGAGAGAGAGAGAGAGAGAGAGAGAGAGAGAGAGAGAGAGAGAGAGAGAGAGGAAGAGAGAGAGAGAGAGAGAGAGAGAGAGAGCGAGAGAGAGAGAGAGAGAGAGAGAGAGAGAGAGAGAGAGAGAGAGAGAGAGAGAGAGAGAGAGAGAGACCACCAACCAATGCATTTAACACTATCAAGCCCAAAACCATTAGTGAATTAGATCACATTACGACATCACACAGGAACATACATAACAGCTTCAGATCATTATTCCATCATCAGATTACCTCATTACGTCACGACTGGGTAACGAAAAGGGGAAACTAAAGTAATTATCGATTAGATAGAGACACCTTTGTTCAGTTTAAAAAAAAATATATTCATTTCATTTCTCAGCCGAATGAGGATGATGGATGCGAAGATAATGATCTTTTTTTCTTCCTTCCTTTTCCCCTTTTTGTCGTAACGAAAGGAAATATAGGGTATAAAACAAGAGGCATTTTGGAACGAAGAGGGGGAGCGAAGGAGGAATGGAAGGGAAACGATAATTGAAGATCCAATGAAAATGGAATGATAACAACAAAGAGAGAGAAGTACCCTTGTTGATGTTTATATGTGTGTGTGTGTGTGTGTGTGTGTGTGTGTGTGTGTGGTGTGTGTGTTGTGTGTGTGTGTGTGTGTGTGTGTGTGTGTGTGTGTGTGTGTTGTGTGTTACATACACATACATACACACACACACAGACGAGAGAGAGAAGAGATGAGAGAGAGAGAGAGAGAGAGAGAGAGAGAGAGAGAGAGAGAGAGAGAGAGAGAGAGAGAGAGAGAGAGAGAGAGAGAGAGAGACGAAAAGCAACGAAATATTGGTGTTTTCTTGAAACGGAAATATTCTCAAGACATTCTTTTCAACGTCTTTTGTGCTTTATGGGAGTTTTATGGAGAAATGCAGTCAATGCTTTCGTATTTTCTCCCTCAGAGAAGGTGAGGAAAAAAGGTGAAATGGTATATATGTGACTTAGTTTCGGTTTTCAAGCGACGTTGACATCCTTTTTGCTCTCTCTCTATCTCTCTCTCCTCACCCAACACCCCCTCTCTTTCTTCTCTCTCTCTCACACACAATCATCTCCTCTTCTCCCTCACACACACACACTCACACTTCCTCTCTCTTCTCCCACATTTCACCCACTCACCCACCTCCCCTACTTTCCACCCCACTACCACATATTACACTCATCTCCCTTTCTTCCTCCTCCCTCTCTTCCCCCCTATCCTCTCATCCTCCACTCTCCTCTTCCTCCCTTTCTCCTGTCCCTCTCCCTCTCCTTTTCCTTCCACCTTCCCTTTCCGCTCCCTCCCTCTCCCCCCCGTCTCACTCCACCCGACCCTACATTCCCCCAATCACCTTCCACTTCCCCCCTACTCCTTCTCCAGCCCTCCTCTCCCAAACAAGCCCCCACGCCGCCCGTGTTGGCTTCCTGTTTTGACCCACCCAGCCCTCAGAAATTCTCGTTTCTCCCCGGCGTTTCAGCCCCAAATACTGACCCCCCAGTTCGCCGAACCGTAGAAAGTGAGCCGCAGATACATCAAGCACAGTTACGACCATTGCAGCCTCCATCTGTGGAATAAAGTAACCTTAACTCGAGCGAGTGGGGATTCAGAATACTACTCACTCTCCCACCGCAAGCTGGGGGAGGTAGACAGACGACGCGCAACAGCGAATAATCGGCAAGAAGCAGGAAGAAGCCCGTCCAAGTCACCCAACGAGAGAGGGGAGGGGAGACAAGAGGAGAGGGAGGGAGAAGCGAGAGCAGAGAGAGTGAGTAGAGCACGAGAGCAGAGCGAGAGACGAAGAGAGAGAGCGACGAAGAGAGAGAGGAGGAACGGAAGAGAGAGAGAGAGAGGGAGGGAAGACGGTCGAGAGCAGAGAAGTGAGAGAGAGAGAGAGAGAGAGAGAGAGAGAGTGAGAAGAGAAGAGAGACAGAGAAGAGAGCAGAGATGCGAGATGGAGAGAAAGATCAAGAGAGAGCGAGAGGGAGATACACAGCGACGTAGCGACCAAACCCAATGTCAAAGCAAAACATTATTTCCTAGTTAAACTCAAATGATTTCTGCTCCGAACCAACTCGCTTGATTGACAGTAATCCATGTGAAAAATACATTAGATAACTCTAAAGCTTTTATTAGTCTTACAGATTTTTTTTTTTTTTTTTTTTTTTTTTTTTTTTTTTTTTTTAGCAGGTCGATGTTTTCAGTCAAATGGTCAGAATGTCATACTTATTCATTAACGTATTTACCCATTTCTTTATCCTTGTATCTTACCTATATACCCTTTCAGATATGCAGTTATCGATATCTTCATTTATCTATGTTATCTATCAATCTCCATCATATAACTATGTATCTATATATCTATCTCCATCATATATCTATCTATATATCTATTAATTTGGTTAACATTTTATCTATCATCCAGTTTATATATTCGCTTATTTATTTAACTATCTCTACAACTACCACCTCATCAGCCTACATATAATTAATTTACTTATCAATTTTCACTCATGTAATCATCTATCCATGTCTCCATATATCCATGTCTTTGATTATCTATCTGTCCATCTACCAATCTACCCATCCATCTATCCCATCTACCCATGCATGCAACATCCATTCATAAGAACCCATACATACATCTATCTATCTATCCATCTACCCATCATACATGCACGTATGCACCACCCATCCATCATTCCATCTACCCAATCCATCTACCCATCCATCCATCCCATCTATCCATCTACCCATCCATTCCATCCATCCCCCCATCCATCTCATCCATCCATCTACCCATCATCTACCCCATTTACCCCATCCATCCATCCATCTATCCATCAGTCACAGACAGTCCCCGTCTATCCATACGACCTGCCGCATATGAACGTCAAGTATTCTGTGTTCATTTAGAGTTTATTTTGTTCACTTGCGCAACATAACACTGTCGCTTAACAAAGGCACTGCTAACAGTGTCTTTGTCCTTTGTTCCGGCACTGGCACTGGCATTCATTCCTTGGAAGAAAGCGCGCAAGGGAAGGCTGGTATGTTTCTTGTTTTCGTTTTGTTTGTGTGTGTGTTTTTTGTGTTTCGTGTGTGTGTGTGTTGTGTGTGTTTCGTGTGTGTTGTGTGTGTGTGTGTGTGTGGTGTGTTGTGTGTGTGTGTGTGTGTGTGTGTGTGTGTGTGTGTGTGTGTGGTGTGTGTGTGTGTGTTGTGTTTGTTGTGTGTGTGTGTGTGTGTGTTGTGTGTGTGTTTCGTGTGTGTGTGTTTGTGTGTGTGTGTGTGTTTTCGTGTGTGTGTGTGTTTTTCGTGTGTGTGTGCGTGTTTCGTGTGTGTGTGTTGTGTTTCGTGTGTGGTGTGTGGTGTGTGTGTGTGTGGTGCGTTTTCGTGGTGTGTGTGTGTGTGTGTGTGTGTGTGTGTGTGTGTGTGTGTGTGTGTGGGTGTGTGTGTGCGTGTGTGTTGTGCGTGTGCGTGTGCGTGCGTGCGTGTGTATGTGTGTGCGTGCGTGCGACTCACAGGGAAACCTTCGATTACGGGAGGAAGCAGATTGGCGAATCGGTTGAAGAGGTCATTGCTGTTGTTTGCTTGTCGTTTCCGTGTTGTTTTGGGTTGTTTGGTGGTTGTTTGGTTGTTGTTCTTGTGTTTGTCCTTTTTTAAATTTCGTGTTTGGTTATTTTTGCGTGGTTTAGTTGCTAATGTTGCTTCGTTAGTATTATTTTTTTGCTTGTTTTGTTTGTTTTTTACATCTAATAAAACTGCTTCGGAATAAAATAGGACAAATAATCACATCATATCCCACACCTAACCGTTATCTTACGACCAGTTCATTGTATTTTTTCCTACCCTGCCTCCTCCAGACGTGGGTTATAATAA
>NW_020871106.1:160598-163098 GCF_003789085.1 Penaeus vannamei
TCTCTGACGACATCACCTCGTCCACACACACACACACACACACACACACACACACACACACCACACACACACACACACACACACAACACACAACACACACACACACACACACACACACACACACACAAATAGGTCTACTACGATCTTCCATGACGACTTAACAATTTCTTACCCAACTTGTCAATCTTCAAGTCAAGGTGTGGACGCAGCCTAAAACCGAGGTTCCATGAGCCTTATCTACCTCTAGAACGAACTTAGGTTCTAATAATAACACCTTTTTGTTCGAGGTCTCTGTAGACAACCAAACTGGAGAACAAGACTAGCAAAATCTAAACCTTTCTTTGCCAATATTCTTCATTTTTTCGCAGGCAATAGGGATCTAGAGTATACGATCATAGAGAAATTTGTTATATATATATAAATTGTGTAGATAGAACACCACTAAAAAGTCTAATGAAATATATCGTGATCTAACCACTCGACCACGATGATAAAACAGTAAAGAAAAAAAACAAAACATATGTTTTTGAAAAACATAAAAATAAATGTAATCCTCAACGAATGAAACAAGGAAACATAGACCTGGTGAATATACCGGATTGAGTTACCAGTTCTCCTGAAATTGGAGGCCCCGCAGCGGCCATTGAAAAAGCATGAATAAGAATGTGTTATCACAACCCAAGATTTATCACGTTTGGTATCGGTTATAATTTTGATGACGGTTGTTTCTCTTGGAATACGTTAATTGCAAGATCAATATGTTTGTTGGTCAGAATTGCAGTCATGATTTTACTACAGGTTAAAATTTACGAGAAGCATGTAGGATGACGACCAACTTTTGTAGGGAATAAAGCAAATCTAGAATCTTCATTGGCAGCGGGTGATTCCTATGCAGTATTTAGCAATATATGTAACACACACACACACGCTCTCTCTCTCTCTCTCACACACACACGCTCTCTCTCTCTCTCTCTCACACACACACGCTCTCTCTCTCTCTCTCTCACACACACACACACTCTCTCTCTCTCTCTCTCTCACACACACACACAGCTCTCTCTCTCTCTTTCTCACACACACTCACTTACTTACTCACTCACTCACACACACACACGTATAAACGCGTTCACTAACATTTACGTGTGTACGAGCGCAACGTGCGTGTAGAATCTCGAAGACGCCGTCACTCCAGCGCCTCTTCTGCGATTATCGTAAAAGCGCCAGCGTGTTTTCCTCCCCGGAGTGAGACGGTTCCTGAGTGGGAAAGATGACTCCATGTTCACCTACTAATGGGATTCTGATCGCTCGCGTGTATGGCGGCGAGGGAGGCGCGGCGGAGGGGGAGCGACGCGCGAGCACACACGGCCGTCGGTTCGTGCTGAAAGGGGTAGGTGGGGGTGGGGGTAAGTGGGGGGTGGGGGGGTGGAGGGGTGTGGTAGATGGGGGTGGGGGTTGAGGGGTGGGTATGTGGGGTTGGGGGTAAGTGGGGGGTGGGGGTGGAGGGGGTGGGGTAAGTGGGGGGTAAAGGGGGTGAGGGTAAGTGGGGGGTGGAGGGGTGGGGTAAGTGGGGTGAGAGGGGTGGGCAGGTCGGGGGTGGAGGGGGGTGGGGTAGGTAGGCGGTGGGGTAGGCAGGGGTGGAGGGGGTGGAGTAGGTGGGGGGGTAGACAGGGCAGGGTAATTCCCTTATCCATTCAAATCATTTATGGCAAAATGCGGCACTCTGGAAAATTCTACTGGTGTGTGGGGCGTGTGTGTGTGTGTGTGTGTGTGTTGTGTGTGTATGTGTGTGTGTGTGTGTGTGTATGTATATGTGTGTGTATGTGATGTGTATGTGTATGTATGTGTGTGCGTATTTCTGTATGTGTATGTCTGTGTGCTCATAATATACACATCCTCACGAGAAGCATGTGGTCTACTGACAAGAGCGTGGTGGAGAGAAAGACCTTATATGGCTGGCTGTTTAGTGAGAGGGATTGCGCTTTATGTGAACAGCTGACAGTAATGTATCTACGGTAAACCATTAAAACTTTTATGATGTGCGCAGTGACAGTTTGGGGACTATTAACTCGCGATACGACGTGTTACAAATCAAAGTACCATTTTATGCCTTTGTTCCATGTACTAAATGTAGACTATGAAATGCCACCCTGGAGAAATACAACGCAGGTTATCACACAGTTGTACATATATTTTTTAACTTCTTTTGTTTGATATCCTCTGAAGTGTTGTATTAAATAACTCTCCTAAACATGACTCTTCTAGAAAAATGTATATATATATACATATTTCAGATCAACTTTCCTTTAACTCTAAGAGAATAGTGACTGTGAATATCAATGCAAACATTTTATTCTATACTCAAATGACGCTTGAAAGATATGCAACAGACCATGAGATCATTTCCACTCCTTTTAAAACTAAACAACTGAATATTTTCGTGAGGATCTAAGATATGAACACGAGTATACATAACTATCAACATGAACACGTTCCTTTACCT
>NW_020871106.1:173098-178098 GCF_003789085.1 Penaeus vannamei
TATTCACACGTAGATATTTGATTGATTAACAATTGGCCAATTAACTGGATGTCTGGGTTTCTCCTCGGTTCTGTGTTTGCATGTTTACACAGGTGCGTGTTGGACGCGAAAAAAGAGAAATAGAGCGAAAGACTGAGGGAAGTCAGGAGAAAGAAAATAGGGTCAGAAAGCAGGGAGGGGGACTGAGGAGACAAGAGGAAAGAGAGAAAAGAAGAGAGACAGAAAGAAAGAAAGAAAAAGAAAAGAGAAAAAGAATAGAGAAGGCGAGAGGGAGAGAGGGAAGAGAGAGAGAGAGAGAGGAGTGAGGAGAGATAGAAAGAGAAGAGAAGAGAAGAGAGAGAAGAGAGAAGAGAGAGAGAGACAGAGAGAAGAGAGAAGAGGACAGGAGAAGAGAGAGAAGACGAGAAAGAAAAAAGACAGAAAGAGAAGAAGGGGGAAGAAGAGGGACCAAAGAGAAAGAAAGCGAGAAGAAGAGAGCGAGAAAGAGAAGAGGACAGACCAAACAGACAGACACACAGGCACCCAGAGATAATTATAAAATAACAAAATCATCAACAAATAGACCATCGGATCTGAACAACAGATAGCCAGACGACAGACAAAACAGAAATCAAAAAAGAAAGAAAGACAAAAGGACAGCGCCCTTCCCCCTGCACCACCAGTCGACCTCCACCAATAACAAACCCGAGGTCCATTCACAGTTGTTTTACATATGAAATCCTTTTCCGATCAAATGTGCCGGCGCTCCTCGTCTCCTCTCGCCTCGTCTCTTCCGAGCACTCGCAAGCACTGGTCATGTTCCTGGCTGAACGAGCCCCTAATTTATTCCTTTCGTTTGGGAAAGATTGAGAGGAGAGAGAGAGGGGGGGGGGAGGAGAGAGGGGAGAGGGGAGAAGGGAGAGGGGAAGAGGAGGAGGAGGGGAGAGAGGGAGGAGAGGAGAGAGAGAGGAGGAGAGGAGAGAGGGAGAGGGAGGGGAGACGAGAGAGAGAGACGAGGAGAGAGAGGAGAGAGGAGAGAGGAAGAGAAGAGGGGAGGATGAGAGAGAGAGAGAGAGAGAGAGGAGAGAAAGAGAGAGGGAGAGAAGACGAAGAGAGAGAGAGAGAGAGAGAGAGAGAGAAGGAGAGAGACGATGAGAGGAGAGAGAGAGAGAGAAGAGAGAGAGAGAGAAGGGGAGAGAAGATTGAAATACAGAGACGAGGACGGAGAGCGGAGGATGTTTGCGAAAGACTGGGATGGAAGGGAGAAGAAGGAGACAGAGATGGAATATGAAAAGTCATGGAGGAAGAAGATATAAACACAAACAATAATTGATTAAAAAGATAGAAAAAAGGCGTTAAAATGTGCCCGAGAAATGCGCCGCGGTAAAGATCACCCCGGAAATGCTGACTAAAGTTAACCAGAGCAGTTAATTGGAAATTTCTGCACAGCATATTCTTGTACTCATAAAAGTTCATATCCCCAGATTTACGCTGTACGTAATCCTACTCACACCAGAATTTCCATGAAATTTCGGACCTGAAGCTACTCTTTTGTGCATGCATGGCATTTTCCATTTTTTTTTTTCTACCGAAAGCTTGAAAAAAATAATAATCTCCATTTTTTTCCTTTTTTTCAGTTTGATGATCCTTGCGGTGAACTTGCAACACACGTAAATATGTGGTTGAATTAATAGTTTTTTTTTGGTATTTGTGGAGGGTATCGCGTGGAAGCCGGAGGGAAAAAGCGAAAAAAATAGTGCTAATCAGTTCTATATGAATTTGCAACCCACGTAAATAGGTTGTTTCATGTGCTTGATTTAATTTTTTTTTTTAAATATATTGCTTTGAATTTTAATTTTTTGAGGGTATCGCGTGGAGACCGAAGGGAAAAAGAAAAAGAAAAAAAAAGAAAGAAGAAAAGAAAAGAAAATGTCGTGCTAGTCAGTTCTCTACGAATGGAAAATTAATCATTCTATTGTCATCCTCTGGCTATTTTTTCCGGGTCTGTCTGCAACATCTCGCCAGCGATGATTAAGCTGCTGCAACTAAAAATAGCGCTGGGTCGCCTTCACTCCAGCTTGATCAACCCCTTTGAAATGACTTGCATAATTACGCTCACATATCAGAAAATATTTTCAACGAAGTTAAGCTCCTTCTTTTAGATCATTCAAAAAGAAGAAATAGAAAAAAAATAAATATTTACTTTGTAGCGCCACATAAACTGAAAGCAGAATATCTCGAAATATCTCTTTTCAGAAACTTCATCTAACTCTTTTTTTTTTATCTTATATTTTTTATCTTATCTATCTCATTTATTCTATCTATCTATTTTATTTATTCTATAGTTTAATTTATTCTATTTATCTTATCTCCTTTTATTTATCTATTCTTTTACTCAATTATCCTTTTTATCTTATCTACTTTTATCTATCTAATCCTTTACTCATTTATTCTATTCATCTCATCTACTTTTATTTATCTATCTTATTCATTTATTCTTTATCCTTATCTCCTATTCTTCAATTCTCTTATTCATCTATTTACGAAATGCGATTCACACCAGTAAGATCCTCGCTTGAAAGACGAAACGAACCTCAACCTGCAAAGGAACACAACTTCCCGCAGCTGGAAAGTGGTCTCCAGCTGCCGTGCCTCTGACGTGCACTTAGGAACCCGACTTCCTTGCATGCGCGACGGAAGCTGCAACAGGAAGGGCAGAGAGAGGAGGAAGGCTCGGGAGACACACAGGGAACACACACACAGAACACAGGAGACACACATTTGGAACACAGGAGACACACAGGAACACCAGGAGACACACAGGGAACACAGGAGACACACAGGGAACACAGGAGACACACAGGGAAACACAGGAGACACACAGGGAACTCACTGTTAGACGCCGCAAAATCCGTGCAGGAAGCCGCCAGACAAGGCAGTGGACGATGTGGCGCGCCGTTTCCTGTCACCGGAAGGTTTTGGTGCTTTTGTTCTCTCGGTTCAAGGGATGGGCGGGGTTCGATGCGAATCAGAGAGCTCTCGGTGTGCTTTGAATGGTTTGGGAATGGTATTTTTTCTTGGCTTCCCTCTCATATACAACTATATATTATATTATATATTTCATATATATATATATATATATATATTAATATAATAATATATATTATATTTATATATATATATATATATATATATTAATATATATATAGATATATAATGTATGCAATATTGTATATATTTAATGTATGTTACATACAATATATATATATATATTATATATAGTATATATATATAATATATGATTATATAATATATATAATATATATATATATATATATATATATATATATATATATATACACACACACACACAATATATATATATATATATATATTATATATTATATATTATATATAATGCATTATATTTGTATATTATATAAGATATGTACATACATATATATATATATTAGTATATATATATAATATATTATGCATATATATATATTATATATTATTTTTAAATATATATATATTATATAAGCGAATACTCCCCCACCACCCACTATAAACTCCCCCACCTTCCCCTTCCTAACTTCCCCCCGACCCACATTACTATATATAGATATATATTATGTATGCATTATATATAATGTATATATGTACACACACACACACACCACAATATATATATATATATATATATATATATATTATATAATATATATATATATATATACATGTATATGTTACACACACACATATATATATATATTATATTATATATTACAGCATACATAATTATAATATATATATATATATATATATATATATACATATATAGAATTATAGAGATAGATTATAGAGAAATATATATATATATAGAGAGAGAGATGGAGAGAGAGAGAGAGAGAGGAGAGACGAGAGAAGAGAGAGAGAGAGAGAGAGAGAGAGTGAGAGAGAGATAGGCAGCGAGAAGTTTAACCGTTTCATAAGCATTATAAAAAGTAAAGATCTCTGATATATATACAGATAGACAAAGACAAAGTGATAAAGATAATACATATCGAGGATTATATAAGAAATCCATCATTCGTTTCGTTGCCCTTCGTTTTTCGTTTTATTTACCTTTAAGTCCATTTCTTCCCTTTCGTATTGCATTTACAGAGAAAGACCTAAAAAAATTATAACTAAACTTAAACTTCTCTGGCGTTAAAAACTTTTTCTAAAGGAGAGAGAGAGAAAGAGATTAGATAGACGAGAGAAAAGAGGAGAAGAGAAGAGAGAGAGAGAGAGAGAGAGAGAGAGAGAGAAGAGAGAGGAGATGAGAGAGAGAGGAGGGGAGAGGGAAAGAGAGAGAGAAGTGTGAGATGTTTTTTATCTTTCGTATAACCAAATTTGGGACACCTAATAAACCAGCTTATTAAAATGTTCTAAACACTTACATCTCTAAGCTTACAGAAATAATTAGCGGAACATATGTACTTAAATCCATAAACACATGTCCATCATTCTCATTTCCATAAGGGGCATAGATTTAGACGCAAATACACTTGATTTACATAGAACAGACACGAATATATATGCAAATGCACTTACTGCTTGCGCAAGTAGGGTACGTAACTAACGTGTAGCAATCACAGCTTGTAGAATTCTGCCTCTCAAGTGCGTCTTGGCAGAACTTCGTCGCAATCCAAGTCCCTGACACAATCCTATGAGCCACTTTCCCCTTAGTAGCGAAGTGAGGAACCAGACTTTGCCGTAGTTCCGATTCTCTCCAAGGCAGCTGGAGCATCCCTTATGGTAGGTCAGACTGTACTAAAGTATTGCATCAGATAGCAATGGGTGTTGTGTTAGATTGAAGGGTTAGTGTTGTCTGTTCATGATGTCGTCACTCTCACTGGCGTTGCTGTCGTTATCAATGCGGATTGTTATTATCTCCGCCACAGAGGTTATGGTTTTCGTAACGTTGGTTAGTTGGTTTGTTTGCATGTTTGTTCGTTGGTTAGCAAGATAAAAAG
>NW_020871106.1:193098-198098 GCF_003789085.1 Penaeus vannamei
CTCCAGCAGTTGACCCTCCAATTGTAAAAGGAAAACCAGACAACACATGGCGAATAACAGGTGAAATTCTGAGCAGCAAGAGCGGAAGGATCAAAACCTGACCAAGTGTGAAACATGAAACATGATAAGTAGACACTGAACAACCTACTGAAAATGAAATGCTAGAATGCAAGGAATGACAGCAGGCCAGAAGAGACGAATAATCATGTAAGGCCAAACATCAAACAGTAACCAACACAAAGGATATGTTCAACGGATTACTCTATTCCTCTACGATGTCTTCAGAACGAGAATGTCATCTTACTGGCTCATAAAGACGGGAGACGGTTGTATTGAATAAAAAGATTACATTATTGATTTGGTGTAATGTTTCTGTTTACAGGAAAGTGATGAAAGGCGACAGGGAGAGGGAAGCTGGCGGATTCAAGAAGAAAAAAAGCTTCCTCCACTCAGCCTGAGGGGAGCGTCACTAACAGCAGGAGGAAGCCACAGCTCTCCTTCCATAAGAGGTCTCTGAAGATAAGAAAGTGTACTGACAAGACCGATCTCATCGTCTAGTCAAGTGTCATACGCTTTGAGAATCGCCAGTAATTCCCACCTAAAAAAAACTCTAATGGCCTCATCAGACAGCTCCTGATTTCCAGATGCAGAGAAAATATAGAGCCATCCATTCAGCTAAAATGGCCATCAGCACTATCGTTGATGGCTCTCCCTCGCGACTTGGCTCTTGAGGTACCGACAGATCAGGAGTCTAGCCTCTTCATGGAAATTTTGGAAAGGGACCTCAACAGAGACAGTCTGCGGACATTCAGCTTAAATGTCTGCAAACTGTGTAGATAAAATGTCTTCGTGGTCGTTCCCAGAGGACTTGCATGAATCACATGCTGCTACTGTACACCATTCACGACAATGCAGTGGAGTTGGATGATGGCTTTCTTCGACATCAAAAGGAGTCACAGAAGTTACCTTTCCTTGAAATCTCAATCCATCTGATGATGGCTTGTGTCTCTGTAAAGATGTCTCCATATATTACAGCTCCACAAACAATCATAAAACTAAAACAGGAATTATATGTTTCTTCCTCATGGTGTTACGGACTTGTAGTTCAATATGCCTCAAGGATGGGGTGGATTTTATAATGATATCCTTTGTAAAGGACCCCAAGGGCACACTTCTAAGCTTCTGAAAGATGTACACAAAGTACTGACAAACAGGTAGCTTCACTTTCATTTAACTTGAAACCAAAAATGAAACACTTTGTCCCAACTTTTCTTGTGGCTGTTAATGATTAAGAACTCATCGTTATCGTGAAGAAAATAGAAATTTTAGTTTTACTTCTGATATAACAATATCAACTAAATTTTCAAATGATTGATGGATGATGTATCTAGCTATATCTGATATCTCAGCCCATTTATTGGCTAAACATGGTGATGTCATTAGTTCTGCTCCTTTTTGACCCTGACTATCTGTGTGATATTTTATTGTGTGTTATTTCAGTAAATTTCCTTTGAAAATGGTTATAACAATGATAAAGAAATAAATATCGAAAAAGGAACAGAAAAAAATAAAGAAATGAAGTAATATTTTATATTTGCAATGAATAAAGGTGATGAGGCAGAGGCTTAGCACGGAAGTTGCCAACTAGGATTTTCGCCAAGATGGTTTGGGTCTACCTGAGTAAAAGTACCTGGGAAGTAGGAAACCTAATAACGAGAGTTACTCTACCTTCCCCGCTTTCGAAGTTCGCAATCCACCGCAGTGCAGCATCTTCAGGACCGTCAGCAAGGATTTCAATAATACCATAAAAATCGCCAACATATCCGGTGCACAGCTGTGAGATTTGATTTGGGACAAGAAGCTGCTCACAAGAATCCCAACAGCGACGTATACTGCAAACCACGCAGTAGGTATGACAAAGCTTGTTAGGGTGAGACGAGAATGCCTTCCAGGATCGACTCAGCGACCATCCAATCTCAAGATAGATGTATATATATGTATAATATATATATATATATATATATATATATATATATATATGTATGTATGTATGTATGTATGGTATGATATACATAATATATATATATATATATATATATATATATATATATATATATATAATATATATTTATATATATGTATATATATGTATGTGTGTGTGTGTGTGTGTGTGTGTGTGTGTGTGTGTGTGTGTGTGTGTGTAGATGAGCATATATATACATGTATGTAATACATATATATATATATATATATATATATATATATATATATATATATATATATATATTTATATATATACATTACATATACATATACATATACATATACATATATTTAATTATATATTATGTATATGTACATTTATGTAATTATATACAAACATATACATATAATCATATATGCATTTATACATACAAATGTATATATATATATATATATATATATATATATATATATATATACATATATATATATATATATAATATATATATACATATACATATATATATATATATATATATATATATATATATATATATATACATATATATATATGTATATATATATATCAATAAATCTATATATATATATATATATATATATATTAATATATATATATATATATATATATATATATATATATATATATATATGTATATGTATGCATATACATACATACATACTATGTATATATTATATATTATATATATATATATATAATATATTATATATATATTATATATTATATGCATATGTAAATTTACATATTCATATACATTTGAGTACGTGCGTGTGTGTGTGTTCTATTTAGACGAGCATTTGTTCATTAATATAGACAAAAGAATGTGCAATTGATGACATCAAACAAATGAAAACGAAAACAATAGAGTATTTGCAATTGCTAATTAAAATCCACATATTCCGAAACACGAGTTAAAAGAACTGGCCTTTATAAACAAGAAATGAAATATCGTATTTACTTGCAGCGTGTTTTATATTTTTGACTTTTTTATTGAGTGGGGGGGGGGAAGGGTGTTGGTCTGCGACTAAGAACTTACTGTGTCTGTCTGCCTGTCTCTCTCTCTCTCCTCTCTCTCTCTCTCTCTCTCTCTCTCTCTCTCTCCTCTCTCTCTCTCTCTCTCTCTCTCTCTCTCTCTCTCTCTCTCTCTCCCTTTCTGTATGTCTATTTGTATTTCTCTATCTATTTATTTATCTCACTCTCTCTATCCCTCCCCCCTTCCTCTCTCCCTCTCCCCCCCCCCCTCTCTCTGTCTCTCTCTCTCTCTCTCTCTCTCTCTCTCTCTCCTCTTCTCTCTCTCTCTTCTCTCCTCTCTCTCTCTCTCTCTCTCTCTCTCTCTCTCTCTCTCTCTCTCTTCTGTCAATCTATCTTTTCCTATCTCATGTTTCCTCTCTCTTTCTTTCTTCCCCCCCCCTCTCTCTGAAACCTGCGCCAGCTCTGTAATTCAGTACATCGAAGTTAGGTCATTTGTACTCCACCGAAAGTTTAGTAAGCCGTATCTCCCTCCAGCACAGGGTTCGAGAGATCAGCAAATGATGAACCGGGCGTAATAAGTATGATAACGTACTTGTATGTATGTAAATTGAAATCTTTCGATCTGACGGGATTTCGAAGAAAAAATGTACACACACACATATATACATATACATATAAGTATATGTATAAAAATATATCTGTATACTTATATATATATACACACACACACACACACACACACACACACACACACACACACACACACACACACACACACATAACACACACACATATATATAATATATATATATATATATATATATATATATATATATATATTATATATACATACATACATATATATATACATATATATATATATATATATATATATATATATAATATATATATATATATATATACATATACAACATACATACATCATATATACATACATACATACATATATATATATATATATATATGTATATATGTATATATATATATATATATTATATATATATATATATATATATATATATATTAATATATATATATACATGTATACATATATATATATAATATAAATAATAGCTACACACACATATTCACGTATGTGTCTTCCTTATATATTTCTAAATGATCTGTAGATAAGTTTTCTATGAAAAAGGAGAGGGACAGGAAGAAAAAGATAGGTATGAGCAATTTCATTTACAAACACACACACACACACACACACACACACACACACACACACACACACACACACACACACACACACACACACACACACACACACACACACACACACACACACAACACACACACACACACACACAACACACGCACACACGCAACTCAATCAGACCTGCTTACACCTTAAACGGTCATTCGCGAGCCACGAGCCCCCCTAACTATATATAGCCTTGACGTGCGGCTCTCTCCCTTATTGACAGACTGGCGACCACACACAAACACTCTCTCGGAGACGCAATCAGCCGGCCAAACAAGGATGAAAGTTAACTCTGCGGACATACAAACCCGAGACTGGCAGGGGATCAGAGGGGAAAAAGGCCCTCGTGGAAAGTTTGCTGCGAAAACAGGGCAAAAATCGCGAGATTTTACAGAGACATTTTGCGTGATTTTTTTTTTGGGGGGTGAGGGGGATGGGGGAGGGGGGGATGGGGGTGAGGGGGTATGGGGGTGAGGGTAAGGGATAAGGGGTGGAGTGGGGTTGAGGGAGAGGGAGGGAGGGAGGGGATGTAGCACTTTTGTACTAGTTGTACTCGTTAGTATATCCTGTGGGAGAAGTTTTGTTTATAGTAGCAGCTCTGATGAATGTTTCCTTTTTGATGGCTTTTTATCAAAAGATAAATGAAAAAAAAAGAAGAAAGAAAGAGTCCTTTAGACCATTTATTCTATGAATTAAAAAAAAAAAGTTTGTCTTGCGATGTTCAAAAGTATTTCCTCTCTAACGCTTATATAAAAGTTATACTGCATCGTG
>NW_020871106.1:203098-205598 GCF_003789085.1 Penaeus vannamei
ATTTGTTTGAATATGCTTTTTTGTTGTGTGTGTGTACGTTGTTGCGGTGTGTATTTGTTGCGTTTGATATATTTGTTGGTATGTGTATATTTGCTACGTGTGCACATCTGTTGATATGTGTATATTTGTTGCGTGTGTATATTTGTTGGTATGTGTGCTGTCAATATGTACATATGCTGGTCTTTTTGTTCACCGTGTGTACCTTTGTTGCTATGTGTACGTTTATAGATCATGTGCAGCTTTGTACTTCAGCGAGATAATACTTAATACGTTAAATACGTTGAACTGAAAGTAAGCAATATCAGCTGGAATATCCTCTGACACTAATTTGTTATTTTGAACAAACATGAGCCACTCAGGGTAAAATATATTCCAGGATTTGGCCATAATTCAATAGTACGAAGTGTTTTTGTAAAGCATGCTATATCAGGATTATTCTTTTTTTATACCTTATGCAAGATCCTATCGTATTGCATGAATGAAAAAGAGAATTAAAAAACGTGATGTGTGCGTGTGTTCGTGTACACACACAAACAAACAAACGCAAACATACATGCATATCTCTCTCTCTCTCTCTCTCTCTCTCTCTCTCTCTCTCTCTCTCTCTCTCTCTCTCTCTCTTCTCTCATCTCTCTCTCTCTCTCTCTCTCTCGTCTCTCTCTCTTCTCTCACACACACCAACACACACACACACACACACACACAGGGATGAAAGACACAGACACAAACACACACACACACACACACCACACACACACACACACCACACACCACACACACACACCACTCACACGCACGCACGCGCACCCACATACATGAATGAAAGCAAATTGGGCCATCACTCGAAGCGATAATTACGCACTATTCATTCTCAATCATGTTTTCCAACATTTGTCACAGCGCGTGGTGGGAGCAGCGTGACAAACAGCAGAAAAAACACTCGCCTGTCTAAATTTATCAGTACTTTTATTAGCTTTCAAAAGGAAAAGAAAACAGCTTTTGGGCAAATAAAGATATTGGGATTTCGGAAATCCGCGTACAGTTGAAGTCAAAATAGGTATTTGATAGTTTTGTTAGGCTAAAGGAAAGTAGACAGATTTTAAAGATTTGAAAATGAAAACTTGTACAAAGATTTCATCAGGGATTCGACAGATTGTTATAATAAAAAAATAGTGAGTCTTTTAGAGCTTAGTGAAAACGCTTTAGAAGTTTAAATCCAGAAGAAAGGAGAAAGGAAATAACCAATAAATCTATCGTGGATGCTGCAGGAAGTTTTTCAGGAAGAAAAAACACACAACAAACTGCCTTTTAGATTCAAATTAACTCAGGGGACAAGTCGATTTAGAAAAGAAAAGTTTCACAATCCAGCGGTAAATCAGGTATTTCTGAAACTGATGAGTATAATAGAGAACTTTGGTATTTTTTTCGTTGTTATTTTACTATGGAGGTCACGGTTCGATAACAAACGTGGAAAAGATTTGTTGAAAAATGCATAATAAATCTATCCATATATCACATACAGTTATCGCCTATTTTATTACGGAAGATATATAAATGAAATAAAAACAAAATCTAGATTTACAGTCTCGAGAAGCCAGGGCAGATTTAGCAGGCCTATGGTACAGAAAAAAGGCATGGATATGAATGCATAACATCACACCAGCTCTGTGTCATTCATTCTTTTTTATTTATCTATTCATTTATTCCTTTATCCCGCGTGAGCCACTCATGGATGTATTATAGTTCAATGGACGAATTATAGCGAATCGAGCCTCAGAAAAGCAGAGAGGAACCGGCGAACCATTGAGCGAGAGGATTACGGAAGCAAAACATGTTGTGACCATCAAATCACACGCTACGGCAGACACGGAGTTAATTTTGATGATGAGAAATATATATAGAAAGAAGCTACGTTATTTTAAGAGGGCAAAGATAGATATCTATTTGATTTTTTTTATTGTTTTTGAGAGATGAAGAGTAGATATCTATTTGGTTTTTATTAAATGTTTTTGAGGGATGAAGAGAGTAAATAACACGATTTAGAAAATAAAAGGTAAAAATAATGTGTCAGCGTAAAGCAGGCACCATCTAACTTCGGCAGGCAATATGCTCCTTGACAAAGAAGAAACACCAAGATACAAAAAAACGTTCGATACTATGAAACACAGAAACGTTTATACAGAGAGAGAAGACATAGAAAACGTTTTAAGGGCATTTAGTGTTAAAAATAGAAACGCAAAGTATTTTTCTTTCATTGATAAATTAGTATCATTCGCACATGTTGAACCGAAATGGAGAGGGTGCCATAATTCACAGGAATCGTCAGGCAGTGCCATCAGTTTCATGGCCCTGATCATCGAATGGCGTTGGCAGAAACTATTTTTGGGGGAAAATAAACAAAAAAAGATCTAAATATTTAGAAAACTTGGGGAAAGTAATGAAATTATATAAGGATAAAGAAAAAAAAAGTAAATATTATGATCATGTTCGAAATCAAGAG
>NW_020871106.1:210598-215598 GCF_003789085.1 Penaeus vannamei
GAAGAGGAGAGAGAGAGAGAAGAGAGAGAGAGCAGAGGAGAGAGAGAGAGAAACGAAAGAAAGGCGATAGATCGTACGAATGGAGGGAGAGTGTGTGATTATAATAATGATATATATTAATATAATGTATATATTAATATATATAATATATATAATATATATACCCATACATACACATATATGTGTATACACTTTATTTATCACAAGTCATTCCGTATACTATTCATATATCATAGTGAATTTTGTATATTATATAATTAATAACTACGACTATGCAATACCGTTTAATGACTAACAACTACTCAGCTAGTATTTCAACTACTATTATTGACTGTTGTCATAACTACTTAACTCGTTAAATACTTCGGTTTAATACCCGACTCAACTACTAACTATTTGATTGCCTACTCACCTTATAAACCAACTACCATAACTATCTCTCACTATCTATTACTGCTTACTATTCCATATCACTACTTACTACTTTATCTCTAAACTACTACTTAGACTACTACTGCTATTCACCATTTACTTAACTATTAACTAACCGATTACATAAGACTTTTGACTATATTATATAATAATTATTACTGGTACTATATACAGCTAATACTAACTCATTGATTACATACATTATACTACTATAATTTCCCTGCTACTACTTCTAATATCTATTATTTCTTCTTAACTTACCCATCACCATTGTCTCTCCTTATAACCTTTCTTCTTTATCTTCCTCTACTCCATCTCAATTATTGTGTGTTGGTGTGTGTGTCTCCTGTGTGTGTGTGTGTGTGTGTGTGTGCCTGCGTCGTGTCTGGCCGTTGTGTGTGTGTATGGGCTGTATGTTATATATCTAACTATACCATCTCTTCCTTAACCTATCCTCCTCTCTCTCCTCTCACTCCTACATTCACTCCTCACTCCTCCTCCTCCCCTTACTCCTTGCTCTTGTATCATCTCACCTGCTTTCCCTTACCTCCTACCTCGTTCTTTTCGTATAACTCCTTCCCTCTTACCTGCTTCTTAGTCTTCAATTATATATTCCTCCTACCTCACTCATCTTACTCCTTCTTCTTATACTCCTCATTTTCTCATACTCATTCTTCTTCCTCGCTCCTCCTTTTATACTTATATCCTCTTCATCTCTCCTCCTCCTCCTCCATCTTCTTATCATTACATCTTACTATAACTCTTTCGTATGAGAATATTAGACGCTATCCAAGAGAGCATGCACATATCACATCCTTCAGAGTTTTTTTTGTTCCCAAATGCACGAGAGTTTTGTTTCATAGTACAAAAGAAAGGGGCTTTTATTGGTATTTTGCGTCATTTTGTTAAATGATGTGTTGTGTTCCAAAGGAGTGTTACATAAAATGACTTATTCCGATTGAGTGGTATCGTGTACAAAAATGGAAAAAGATTATTTTTTAGTTAGTATCGTTATAAGTTGGATTATGTTTTTTCGGGGTACAATATATATGATCTGGGTCTACTCCTTTCAGTTCATATGATAGTTCTATTATATGTATTTGTTATGTTATAGATACATTAGTATCGAAAAGAGAAAAGAGAAGTAGGATGAGATGTAGTACGAGTGATGCACGGATGCAGAGACCGGAGACAAATAAGAAGAGGGGATATACCTTGTTTTTGTGTCTTTTGTTTGTTATTTCCGTCATAGCGTCGCGCGAGTGACCAAACAAGAGAGACGGAGAATCAGTAAAATTAAGATGAAGACAGAATGAGAGGAAGAAGAAAAATGTACAGACAAAGAGAGAAAGAGGAAAATAATAACTACCGGTGGATTGGATCTCTCCACCGCCGCCCGCCTGCGCGCGCCGTAGTGATTCCCCATCCACATCCACCTGTCACCATCAACGATATTTCCCCGAAGATCGACTACGGGCGGTGAAGACGGCCCGCCACTGCGGTTCAAAGCGAAAAGATCGAAAGACTCACAGGGAAGGGGGAAGAGCGAGGCGATATTACCGAGTCCGTCCTGCGCCTTCAAAACAAGAGGCATTCCAACAATGGTGACGCTCGCTGGGCCGGGGGAAGCGCGACGTCCGCCTTTGACCGTTCATTGATGTTCACTGATTTTCTCCGATAGCTGTGAATGGCTGGATCGCGCGTTCGAACGTCCGAAGCCTCGCGCTAGGCATTCGGACGATGCCGGAGTAGAAGAAATGTTTGCCGCGTCATTGTTGTTGTTCTTGTTATTGTTGTTCGTGGGAGCGATGGGAGTGTGTTGTTTGGCATCTCTAATTTCGCCGATTGGAAATAGTATTGACAATGATATCAATCATTCCCCTCCTCGTCGTAATATTCCAGCTGTTCCATGTTTGTTTGTTCGTAAGCGTGATTGGAATATGACGGTTAAGCTCCTTTCGTACTTGATTTGATTAGCAATCCTGCGCTTTTGTTGCAATACAGACAGAAATCAACGCAATTAGTTTATTATATTTCCTTTTTTTCGAAATCGAGATGCATAGCAATTAAATCTGTTCGTTCGATATATCAGGAATTTTATAATACCGAGGATGTATGAAAAGTCTGATGAAATTCCATTATTTCGCGCTATACAGAAAATATTAATAGATATTTATATCTATCTAATGCTATCTACGTCTATCTTTCTTTTGTATTGATTCTATTAATATTATCTTTCTATCTATACCTATTTTTCTATCTAGACATCTATCTATATTTCTAGTTATATCTATCCATCTCTCTATTTATACCTATCTATCTTTCTATCTATATCTATCTATTTTCTCAGCATACACATTTATCTAATTTTGTTAATCTATCCATCTACATCTACTGCTGCTACTGCTACTACCACTGCTAGGACTACTACTATACTATTACTACTACTACTACTGCTACTACCACTACCACTGCTGCTACTACTACTACTACTACTACTACTGCTACTATTACTCTCACTGTTACTATTAATGATGATGATATGATAATGATAATGATTATAATACTGATGATGATAATAATAATAATACCAATAATAATAATAATATTAATACCAATAATAATGAACATAATTATCATAGTAATGATAGTAATAAGGAAAAATTATGATAATAATATCAACAATATCAACAGCAATGATAATGATGATAATAATGATATTGATAATGATGATGATTAAGTTGATGATGATGATGTTGATGATGATGATGACAATAACAACGATGATGACGATATTAGTAGCAGTAATAATCATGATAATAATAACGATGATGATAGTTGAAGATAATGATAGTAATTATAATGATGATCATAAAGAAAGTATTTTGTAAAGTTATTGTCACATTCGCAAAACTGTCACTCTTAAATGGCATTCGAAGGCTTACTGTGATAAGGTTCAACTGGCTTACAAAATCTGTCTGTATCATTTTTTACCCTCACAGATATTATCCTCAACTTGTCGATATTACGATCTTACAGGGGAGATATTCCTGCTAAAAACTTTTTTTTTCGATCGTATAAGGAGAGGACTTTTAGATGAATTAGTACATTGCGAATACGAAGGGTAGTTTATTTCAATTATGATAGGCATTTTTTTCTTTTTTTGATAGGAGAAATTTTCTTAATTTGGGTGACATATATTTCTATTTTTCTATCTGTAAGAAATTTCCGATCTTTTATTTTTTTTTTTCATTATTTTTTTTTAGTACTCTCGACATTCATCCTTGAAAGACATCGCAATAAAAATTCGAACTCGTCCAATATTCGCTTATTTGCACGAGTCCCTTTGAGGCGGAGGTCGACCATGGAGGAGGCCCGTTTCACCTCGCCCTCGTGGAATCCTAATAAATCCTTTTCTTGATTTTAAGAGAGTACTACAAGGAAAACCAATCGATTGAAAGATCTTGATTGAGATCGATGGGGTAAAATGTCTTCGTAGTTGGTGATGACGATGAAAAGCCCGCTTGTCTACGGTTGAAGGTGTTTGCAATGAGGTCAACCAGGTGGTGGAACTGCCTTCGTGAGTCTCTCAAACTATCAATAGTCTAATTCCGGGTAAAGCGACCTCTTCCTCACGCAATCATGGTCTGTGCCAGCTTTTGTCCTTGAACGAGAATGGACGAGAAAGGCCTAAAGGTCGCCAGAGAAATAGATAGATTTGTTTTAGGGCGTTGAATTCGCTCCAATTAGGCGGGAACCACGCACAGAGCGGCGGCGAGCCCGGGGACCCAAAGTCTAGCATTAATCTTGGCGGGATGTCGCTAGGTGCAGGAAATTCACCATTTACCTCCCATTCGCTCACAATTACTTGGTTGGCTCGCAAGGGTCGGCATGCTGGCAGCTCGATTGTTTAGAGTGGGAGTGTCTGCAGGTTGTTAGTGATTGCGAAGTGGTTGCGAGGGTGATCAGGTTGAATGCAGCTCGTGATTTCCTTTCTGCTTATTTGGATGAAGTAAAGAAATGGTTGTTCGGTCTCGTATGTGGTTTATGTGTCATGCAAATAACTATAATAATAATAATGATATAATAATAATCGTAATGATAATGATAATGATTAATGAGTATTTGATATATAATCATGATGATAATAATGATCCTGACAAAAATTTTTTGAATAATAAGATAAAAGATGTAAAATATCTGAAACTTTTGAAAAGCACCTCCAGCGCATTTCATCACCTGTTGCACAAAAGCTGACACCAACTGTCGAAACGCTTTTAAATCCCCCGCTACATTTTAAGTACCATTCACATATTTAGATATATGTTGCTTACTGTCATCCTATGTTGCATGACAAGGTATTTGATTAAGCTTCTCTCTCTCTCTCTCTCTCTCTCTCTCTCTCTCTCTCTCTCTCTCTCTCTCTCTCTCTCTCTCTCTCTCGTCTCTCTCTCTCTCTCTGCTTCTCTCTCTCTTTTTGCCATTTTGACTTAATTTCAAGAATAACCATCAGCGTGTGACGATTAAGTTTCAACGTCAGTGTGACATGTGTCTCAATGTTTTTTTCT
>NW_020871106.1:221719-226719 GCF_003789085.1 Penaeus vannamei
ATATATATATATATATTATATAATATATATTATATATATACTATATATATATATATATACTATACACTATACGTATACACACACACACCACAACACACACGTAATCCCATGCGGATACAGGGACGCCAAAAGAACACTTCCAATAGTCGCTACGTCGTAAAAAGCGCCAATTAGGACCCTACCACCCGCACTGGCCAGCCCAGATGGTAGGGCCCTTGTCCCTGCGATGACGCTAACCGTAGCTGAACGAGAGTGGCGCAGACCGGGATAGGCCTAGTCCAACAACGGATTTTTTGAAGGCTGACATATTATATATATATTATCACACATACATAGAGGTAGACAGATGCACACACCACACACACACACACACACACACACACACACACACACACACACACCGTTTACAAATAAAAATGAACCGGCAGAGGGACTTTCCGGGAAGTTGACAATATCATCATTATAATACCATTGCAAATATGACTTTTATTACTATCCCCACATTGTGTTCTGCTAACAAAGGCGAATATCTGCGTCGCACAACTACATCTAAAGCCTACTAGACAAAAAAAAGAAAGAAAAAAAAAGATTGGAAATTTAATAATGACAATAAACACGACTACTATATGGCTGCGAGCATAAACAATGGGTATATATTGTACAACACCCACCATAAGCAATCTCTATAAATATTAAATATATAACCTTTGATTCGACCTTTGTAATTCCGCTTGAGTTCTGATAAGAGGCCAATTAATCCATATATTGCCCAGTTTTATATCGTTTTATTTCATTTTAATAACTAAGGATCTCGCGAGCTGTAATAACCTGTCGCATTAAATTACATGTAACTATACGGGTACAGAATTACACTGTATTTTAATTATACAATTCGTGAAACTAAATTTTATGAGGGTAGGAGTACCTCTAGAAGATTATTTATACGTGATAACGATCCAATTTCGACGCTTGAAAGTTTGTGATGCGTCACCTTAGGAAAAAGATGCAGGTACATTAATATTTTACCACTTGAGCCATTCTCACATATAAATGTCACCACTAAAGCTTCACTGTCGCACCGATCACCACATCACGAACGAACACAGTAATATGTTCAACGAATCAACACACAGAAAACACAAAGAATAAAATATCACAGGCACCGAGAGGCTTGGGGGAGGAGCAACAAAAGCGAGCGTCTACCTCCTCTCGAAGCTTGACATGCACTGAGGTCTGGCCACCGCTCTACCCGTGGAATGTGTTCGGTCACCTTATCGCTCGCCACCTTTCCTTGGGTGATAAGTAACGTTCGATTCCGTCCGTTCTTGGCGTCGGCTTTATTACACATGCGTATTTAACCTTTAGTAAGCTATACATTTAGTTTTTTTATTAGCTGCTTTCGAAGAAAAATAACTACTGGGTATGGTGATAACTTAGAGTTATTGCTAGTTAAGAGATTTATCACTGTTTGCATGAAGAACAATGAATATAATGTCACTCATTGCGATACAGTCGTGTGAAGTTAGATATAAGTAATCTTCTAATCTTATAACTCTTTTTTTATTCGCTAAGCAGTGTTAATGTCTGTCTTAACGCTCACTTTTTACCTTTCAAAAATTGCGTCTATTTGACAAGTTATAAACTGAACACACACGCACACATGCAGTCATATGTGATATAACAGACACATATAAATATGCATACATATACCTACACACGCTAATACTTGAACACCCTCCCCCCCACACACACGCATATACACTCAAGTCCAAATCCCAAATCCCTTAACTCTATGCATTATGATAACCTAATACATATATACATACATAAAACACACACACACACACCGCACAGCAACCATACACGTACACACATCCACACACACCACACACACACACACACACACACACACACACGCACGCACGCACGCGCACACACGCAACACACACACAACACGGCACACACCCACGCTACGCACGCCACGCACACACACACACACACACACACACGCACGCACACCACACACACAACCACACACACACGCACCCACCACACACACACACACACGCCAACACGCACACACACACATACACACCCACCCACACACACACACACACACGCACGCACACGTAGTTACCCAAAACAAACACACATACACAAAGACACACAAAACCCAAGACACAGACGGAGTGGAAACACACAGACCCAACATACCGCGTCTTCCTACACAAACAAACAAACAAAAAGTTATTGCATCTTGAATTTACGAATTGCAGTTCTTGCCGACACTGTTATTGTATTTGTTGTATTTGTTCCTGATATGGAAAACTAATGCGATATGCTCTGTATCTGGAGCTTTGGGTATACAAAATAACACATAAATAACAACAATAATAACAAGAACAACAATAACAATAACAACAGCAATAACAATAACAAACACAACAATAACAACAACAATAACAATAATAATAACAAGAATAACAACGACAATAACAACAACAACAATAACAACAGCAATAAGAATAACAACTAAAACAACAACAATAACAGTAATAACAACAACAATAACAATAACAACAACAAAAACAACATGATTAAGCAAGTTTGAGAGTAACAATCATTAACAATGATTACAAAAATATTAAAAATACCAACAACTATAAAAATAGCAAAACAGTAACAACAACAATGATGATAATAGTTAGACTGATAAGAATAACAGTAAGAACAACAATAAGGGGGAAACTAATAACAATAACAATAACAATAACAATAAAGTTGAGAAACTTATAACAATGATAACAACAATGGTAACAACAGCGGCAATGATAGTAGTGATGATAACTGTAATATTAATGATAATGCTGATAGTAATAACACTGACAATAATAGGAATGATAGTAATAGAACCGTAATGATAACATTGGTAATGATAATAATAGCCATGATCATACTAGCAATAATAGTAATTGTAGTGTTAATGATAATAATGATAATTAATAGTTGTGATAATGAAGATGAATGATAAAGATGATGATACTGAAAATGATGGTGATAATAATGATAACAATATAATGATAATAATGATAGTAATAGTAATAACAACAACAACAATAATGATGATAGTAGTAATAATAATAATAATAATAATAATAATAATAATAATAATAAATAATAATGATAATAATAATAATAATAAATAATAATAAATAATGATAACAATAACAACACCAGCAACAACAACAACGACGACAATAATATTGATAATAATAATCATAATCACGATGATGATAATGAACAATAACGAAGAGTTACTCACACTTTAGTAGTAACGCACACAAACATACAGACACGCACAAACACACACACACACACACATATTTACGGGCGTATACCGTTTCGTAATCATCAACACACACACACATATCCACACCGTGCGTTTTGCATGTCGTGAGTCATGTAAGTATTGATCCACCGGCGGATATCAGTACACGTGTGCACATTTTCGTGTCTACATACCGTAACTCAGCCTAGACCGCCACCATGAGGCTATTATAAGCTGCTATTTATAGATATAAAACTCGGACGCATATAGATTTTACAACATGGCATGTCGGCCGTAGGTCATGCTGCTACGTCATATGTTGGGCGTGTTGGTCTGTGTGGGTTAGTGTATGTGTGAAGACTTTTATTAGTTAGATGGATGAAAACGCACATATCTACGTAAGTGGATGAATGTATCAAAGTAACACTCATCCTTTTAAATACGTGGATTCAGACACATGCATACGCACACAAGCACACAAAGCACACACATACATACACAGACATATGCAAAGACACACCCTGCACGTCACGCACAACAAGAGAATTAGAGTTAGAGAGAGAGAGAGAGAGAGAGAGAGAGAGAGAGAGAGAGAGAGAGAGAGAGAGAGAGAGAGAGAGAGAGAGAGAGAGAGAGAGAGAAAGAGAGAAAGAGAGAAAGAGAGAGAGAAAGAGAGAAAGAAGTGAGAGAAAGAGAGAAAGAAAGAGACAGAGAGAGAGAGAGAGAAGAGAGAGAGAGAGAGAGAGAAGAGAGAGAGAGAGAGAGAGAGAGAGAGAGAGAGAGGAGGAAAGGGAAAGGGAAAGGGAAAGGGAAAGGGAAAGGGAAAGGAAAGGGAAAGGGAAAGGGAAAGAAAGGGAAAAGAAAAGGAAAAGGAAAAGGGAGGAAAGAGAAAGAAAGAGAAGAAAGAGAGAGAGAGAGAGAGAGAGAGAGAGAGAGAGAGAGAGAGAGAGAGAGAGAGAGAGAGAGAGAGAGAGAGAGCAGACAAACAGACAAGCATACAAACAAACAAACAAAACTGACCAACAAAAATACTCTCCAACTCCTGCGCTCGCAAGGAACAGTAAATACAAACAGCAAATAAAACACCCAAGCCTTTGTGATGTGAATTTTTTTAGCAGAAAAGTAATCAGACCCGAGCTAGATCTACAATTCAAATTCCATTAGGCAGAATCATGAATAAACCAAGATAGTCATTCGTAAAAACTTAGATAAATGAAGAAACATCTAAAATACTGATTAATAATAATAATAATAAAAAAACAAAGATTGAGTATAGGCAGAATCATTAATAACCGAAGGTAATCATTCGTAAAAACTTAGATAAATAAAGAAACTAAGATACTGAAAAAAAAACATCATAAAGATTGAGTATAGGCAGAATCATTAATAAACCAAGGTAAAAAATCGTAAAAGCTTAGATAAATACAGAAACACCTAAGATATTGATTAATAATAATAAAAAAAGATAAATATTGAGTATAGGCAGAATCATTAATAAGCCAAGGCAATCATTCTTAAAAAAAAAAAAATTAGATAAACAAAGAAACATCTAAGATACTGAAAAAAAACATCATAAAGATTGAGTACAGGCAGAATCATGACCAAGATACTGATTAATAAAAAAAAGACATAATAAAGATTGAGTACAGGCATAATCATTAATAAGCGAAGG
>NW_020871106.1:241719-246719 GCF_003789085.1 Penaeus vannamei
CTCCCATCTCCTATCTCCCCCTCCCTCCCTCCCATCTCCTCTCTCCTCTCCCTCCTTCCCATCTCCTCTCTCCTCTCTCCATCCTATCTCCTCTCTCCTTCTCTCCTTCTCTCTCTACGGCCCCAATCATCTTGTTTCCCGCTGCGGTTATCCACAAAATTGGTGTTTTTCGGCAGGGAAGTTCGCAACAGGACCGATCGATCACGTGAGCCGGTTAGGAAGTAATATGAAAACCTTCTCCCTTTCTTCTTCATTTCCTCCTGATCTTCATTGTCTTCGTCTTTCTTCCCTTCTTTATCCGTTTATTTTATGTCTTCTGAAGATTGTACTTTTTTTTTTTTTTTTGATCTTATCTTTCTTTTTTTTTTTACATTCTACATTATGATTTTTTCGTGTGTTTATCGGTCTACTGCCCTTTCTACTTTCCTTCGCTCCTCTCTTTTCTCTTTTCTCTCCTATTTCCTCTCGTCTTTTCTCTCCTATTTCCTCTCTTCTCTCTCGTCTTTCCTCTCTCTCTCTCCCTATCCTCTCTTTCCCTCCTCTTTCCTCTCTTTTTCCCTCCCCTTTCCTCTCTTTTTCCCTCCCCTTTCCTCTCTTTTCCCTTCCCCTTCCTCTCTTTTCCCTCCTCTTTCCTCTCTTTTCCCTCCCCTTTCCTCTCTTTCCCCTCTTCTTTCCTCTCTTTTCCCTCCCCCTTTCCTCTCTTTTCCCTCCCCCTTCCTCTCATTTCCCTCCCCCTTCCTCTCTTCTCCCTCCTCTTTCCTCTCTTTTCCCTCCCCTTTCCTCTCATTTCTCTCCCCTTTCCTCTCTTTTTCCCTCCCCCTTCCTCTCTTCTCCCTCCTCTCTCCTCCCTTCCCATCACGTCATCAATCAAGCAATCAATCAAGCAAAATGCCTGCCTCATACGTCATGGTCGACGGACGCAAAATCACATGAGGAGATTATGGAAGAGCCGGCAATTGCATGCTGGGAAGAAAAATCGTTTGTTTAAGATTGAAAAATCGTTTGTTTAAGATTGAAAAATCGTTTAATATTGAAAAATCGTTGTTTAAGAAAATCGTTTGTTTAAGATTTCAAAATCGTTTGTTTAAGATTTCAAAATCGTTTGTTTAAGATTTCAAAATCGTTTGTTTAAGATTGAAAAATCGTTTGTTTAAGACTGAAAATTCGTTTGTTTAAGATTGAAAAATTGTTGTTTGGTGTACATTTCGTATGTGAGTGATGTGCGTGTGTTGGTGTGGTTGTGTATATTTGTTTGCGTGTATGAGTGTGATTTTGTGTGACTGTTTATTTGTTATGGGTGTATGATGGATGGGTATTAATATTTTTGTATGTGGGGATTACTGCTATTGCGCACACACACATTCATGCAAACACACACGGGCACAGACGCAAACAAACGCATTCAAAGACAAAGACACACACACAAACATACACACATACACACATACACACACACACACACACACACACACACACACACAAAATCAAATTCGACGCGACGAAACAGCCATCTGGTTTACATAAAAACCTAGTAGGCTATTACATACATTACAAAAGCACAATAATAGAAAAACAAACAAACTGTAAGCGTAATCTCAAAAGACGAAAGACCGGCTTAATCTATAATGTAAAACGGTCGATTGTAAGCCTGAAATAGCAAATGTCCAGCGGGCCGCGCCTTCGACACCCCTGATCTTAAGGGCTATTATATACTATTATTATATTATTATTATTATTATTATTATTATTATTATTATTATTATTATTATCATTATTATTATCATTATTATTATCATTATTATTATCATTATTATTATATTATTATATTATTATTATTATGTATTATCATTATTATTATTATCATTATTAATTATTATCATTATTAATTATTATCATTATTAATTATTATCATTATTAATTATTATCATTATTAATTATTATCATTATTTATTATTATTATTATCATTATCCATTATTAATTATTTATTATTATCGCGTATATTATTTATTATATCATTATTTATTATTTGTATTATCATTATTATTATTTATTATTATCATTATTTATTATTATCATTATTTATTATATCATTATTATTATTATCTATTATTTATTATTTATTATTATTTATTATTATCATTATTTATTATTATCATTATTTATTATTATCATTATTTATTATTTATCATTATTTATTATTATCATCATTATTTATTATTATTTATTATTATCATCATATTTATTATTATCATTATTTATTATTATCATTATTTATTATTATCATTATTTTATTATTATCATTATTTATTATTATTATTATTTATTATATCATCATTATTTATTATTATCATTTATTTTATTATTATCATCATTCATTTATTATTATCATCATTATTATTATTATCATCATTATTTATTATTATCATTATATCATTTTATTTATATTATTCATATTTATTATTATCATCATTATTTATTATTATATTTCAATTATTTATTATTATCATCATTATTTATTATTATCATCATTATTTATTATTATCATCATTATTTAATTATTATCATCATTATTTATTATTATCATCATTATTTATTATTATCATCATTATTTATTATTATCATTATTTATTATTATCATTATTTATTATTATCATCATTATTTATTATTATCATCATTATTTATTATTATCATCATTATTATTTATTCATTATTTATTATTATATTATATTATTATTTATCATTATTATTATCATTCATTATTTATTATTATCATCATTATTTATTAATTATCATCATTATTTATTATTATCATCATTATTTATTATTATCATCATTATTATCATCATTATTTATTATTATCATCATTATTTTATTATTTGTTATTATCCCATCATTATTTATTATTATCATCATTATTTATTATTATCATCATTATTTATTATTATCATCATTATTTATTATTATCATCATTATTTATTATTATCATCATTTTATTATTATTATCATCATTATTTATTATTATCATCATTATTTATTATTATTCATTATTATTATCATCATTATTTATTATTATATCATTCATTATTATTCATTATTATTATTATCATCATTATTTATTATTATCATCATTATTTATTATTATCATCATTATTTATTATTATCATCATTATTTATTATTACATTATTTATTATATCATCATTATTTATTATTATCATTCATTATTTATTATTATCATCATTATTTTATTATTATCATCATTATTTATTTATTATATCATTATTTATTATCATCATTATTTATTATTATCTATATATTTATTATTATCATCATTATTTATTATTATCATCATTATTTATTATTATCATCATTTTTATTATTTATCATTATATCATTATTTATTATTATCATCATATTTATTATTATCCATCAATTATTTATTATTATCATCATTATTATTTATTATTTATCATCATTATTTATTATTATCATCGTTTATTATTATATCATTATTATTATTATCATCATTATTTATTATTATCATCATTATTTATTTATCATCATCATTTATTTATTATTATCATCATTATTTATTATTATCATATCATTATTTATTATTATCATCATTATTTATTTATTTATCATTATTTATTATTATTATTTATTATTATCATCATTATTCAATCATTATTTATTATTATCATCATTATTTATTATTATCATCATTATTTATTATTATCATCATTATTTATTATTATCATCATCATTTATTATTATTATTTTATTATCATCATTATTTTATTATTTATCATTATTTATTATTCATCATATATTATTATTATCATTATTTATTATTACATTATTTATTATTATCATTATTTATTATTATCATTATTCATTATTATCATTATTTATTATTATCATTATTTATTATTATCATTATTTATTATTATCATTATTTATTATTATTATTATTATTATCATTATTATTATCATTATTATTATCATTATTTATTATTATCATTATTTATTATTTATATTATTATCGTTATTTATTATTATCATTTATTATTATCATTATTATTATCATTATTATTATCATTATTATTATCATTATTATTATCATTATTATTATCATTATTATCATTATTATTATCATTATTATTATCATTATTATTATCATTATTATTATCATTATTATTATCATTATATATATTATTATCATTTTATTTCATCATTATTATCATCATTATTATCATCATTATTATTATCATTATTATTATCATTATTATCATTATTATCATTATTATCATTATTATTATTATATTATTATTATTATTATTATTATTATTATTATTATTATCATTATCATGTGAATGAATGCAGTGTTTTCAGCTGCGTATATTTGTCTATGTGAATAACTGCACTTTTGTGGGTAAATTAGCGAGAGCAATATTTCAAATGTGTATAAATAGTAGTGGTATTAGTGACTGCTTTTTCTTTGCGGGTGGTACAGGTACAGGTACACTATAATTGTGTGAATTGATGTATTTTAGCGTATGTATGCGAGTTAGTGAGTGTAGTTGTGCCTGTAAGTTAGTGTCCAGTCATACATCAGTGTGTGTACTTTGGCAATAACATTGTGTGTGCGTGCTTACACTGGGCTAGCGTGGTAGGGTGTATGGCCCACCCTCTCCCCATGATACACGTCTCAAATAACATGAAGGCCGTTCTTGTTGAGTCAGCAAGGTTCAAAAGCATTGGTACCGGTAGGATGGAGACAGAATAACGCGGATAAACGTCTGGGGAAGGTCTATGTTCGACAACGGATTTAAAAGAGGGTAAGAAAATAGAATAGCAAAAAAAAAAAAAAAAAAAAAAAAAAAAAAAAAAAAAAAAAAAAAAAAAAAAAAAAAATAAAATGCTACTTGCTTATGTGTGTACACTTGTTTCCGTGTAAATGCACAACCGTCTGCGAATGAGTGATTTCGTTTTATGAA
>NW_020871106.1:264219-269219 GCF_003789085.1 Penaeus vannamei
ACTAAAACCTGCCGCGGCGGTCAACTTCCCTGCCATTTTACCTTTAAAAGGAAAAACTTCGCTGGCTCGTATCATCAGCGGGCTCTAGGTAGACACTTGACCAGTCAGCCGGCCAGTCCACCAGTCCACTCGCCAGCACGTTAGGCAGTCGGTCTGTCAGTCAGTCTGGTCACTAGTCAGTCTGTCAGCTGGTCATCCCGGCTACCAATCCGTCAGCAAGTCAGTTAATTTGGCTGACAACCAGTTTTTCAGCTTAGCGGTCCACTGGCAGTCTGCCTTGTCGACCAGTCATTCAGCAGTCCAATTGTCAGTAAGTCCACTAATTAATCCAGCTGTAAAGTCAGTCACTCCACCAGTTCACCAGCTTTTCCCTCTGCAAGTCCATCAGCCATCAAACCCTTCCTCCAATCCTTCAACCAGCCCCCACTCTCACCACCACCAGTCACTCCCCCATCCTTAAACCAGCCCTCCATCCACCCCGCAACCAGTCACTCCACCACCCACCAACCAGTCCACTCCACCCGCCACCAACCAGTCACTCCCCAGCCCTCCATTCACTCCAGTCACATCCACCCACGTCACTCACCCATTCCACCAACCAGTCACTCCACCCATCCACCGACCAGTCACTCCACCCACCACCAGCCGATCCTTCCGCCAAACCGCCAAGCCAGTCAGTCAAGTCGCCAGCTGGCCAGGTCGACCACCAGTAAGTCATCCCAGCCCCCTTGCCAGCCCCTCATCCCCGGCCCCCTTGCCAGCCCTCATCCCCGCCCCCTTGCCAGCCCCTCATCCCAGCCCCCTTGCCAGCCCTTCATCCCCGCCCCCTTGCCAGCCCTCATCCCCGGCCCCCTTGCCAGCCCCTCATCCCCGGCCCCCTTGCCAGCCCTCATCCCCGGCCCCTTGCAGCCCTCATCCCCGCCCCGCCAGCCCTCATCCCGGCCCCCTTGCCAGCCTTCCCCGCCCAGCCCTCCAGCCCTCCAGCCCTCATCCCCCGCCCCCTTGCCAGCCCTCATCCCGCCCCCTTGCCAGCCCTCATCCCCGCCCCCATTGCCAGGCCCCTCATCCCCCCGGCCCCCTTGCCACGCCTCATCCCCGCCCCATGCCAGCCTTCATCCCGGCCCCCTTGCCAGCCTCATCCCCGGCGCCCCGCTTGCCAGCCCTGCATCCCCGGCCCCCTGCCAGCCCTCACCCTCATTCCGGCCCGCGTGCGCCTCCACATCAAAGGGCCTCTTGCGCTCCTTCCTTCTAGCCATTTCTTCAAGCAGGTCGCCACCCTGCGCACGTGCGCTTCGTGTACGTCTATTTATGTCCATCAAAACGGCACGCGCGCGGAACTTACTTGCACACACATGTGCTCTCTCTCTCTCGTGAAATATACATACCCCACACATACGCACACACGCACACACACACACCACACATACACATACACACACACACACGCACACACAACACACACACACACACACACGCACACACACACACTGGGCAACGCGCGCGAGCAACACAGTCTACGGGAAATACCGATGCACCTGGAATGTTGGTGTCCCTCGAGTGCAACACCATTCATTACTTTCAGAGAGAGAGAGAGAGAGAGAGAGAGAGAGAGAGAGAGAGAGAGAGAGAGAGAGAGAGAGAGAGAGAGAGAGAGAGAGAGAGAGAGAGAGAGAGAGAGAGAGAGACGAGAAGAGAAAGGGAAGCAAAAACAAACAAAATGAAAAAACTAAAAACAAAAACAAAGAATGAAAAAAAACTAAAAACAAAAACAAAGATTGACAAAACAAAAACAAACTAAAATCAAAACACAGAAAGAAAAAAACAAGGCAAGAATAAGCAACGGAAAAGCGTGGCCATCGTTACGCCATTTGCAGACGACGCCCGGGGCCACATAACCCCTGCTATCACTGCGACCCCATGTCATTATCCCATATTTCTGCCGCGTGGACGTTTGCCCTAACGGTGCGTCGGGCCCTCCGGAGGCTCAGCGGACGCGCCTGCAGACCCTCGGCGAAGGAAGGCGCTCCTCGCTCAAAATCTCCATCTTCTTCTGTCACTATAGATTTTAGAATTTTCGATCCTTACATCCCTGGAAGCTAAATTATAGGCCCTTATGGCTCCCAGACGTAAAGTCGAAGTCCTGGAACCTTAAATCTTATGTCCGTATATCTCAGACCATTTTATATAAGGCCTGATATCCCAGATCCTTAAATATTTGATGTCTATGACTTTGAATCTTAAATCTCAGAACATTTTTGTTTTAGATCCTTAAATCTTAGATCCCTAAATCTCAAACCCTTATATCTCAAATCTCAGAATCCTACATCTTAAGACTCTTAAATTTCAGATCCATATTCATAGACCCTTAAAACTAGCATCCTAACACCCTTCAATCCCAGACACTCGATCTTCAATCAGAATCCATCCCAAAACCCTTAAATCTCACAATCCTACAGCCTAAGACCCTTAAATACCAGATCCTTATACCAGCAACCCTTAAAACTCAAACCCCCCCCCAAGACCCTTAATTACCAGATCTTTACTAAGACCCTTAAATACCAGATCCTCATACCAGAGACCCTTAAAACTCAGACTCCCTCAAACTAAGACCCTTAAATCCCAGGGCCTTGAGCAGTTTCCACTGAGAAGCAAGACAGGCCGGGAGTCCACCCCGCTGAAGCCATCCTTCACACCGCGGCATCTCCCTTGCTGCTCCTCCATCACCAGGACAACGCCGATGACACTTGCAGTGACAGATAAGAAGACCAGTTGACGGGGACAGGTCACCTGACACCTCGCCCCCACCCACTCCTATGTAGCAAGAGAAAAAGAACGAAAAACAAGAAAAAGAGAAAACGAAAAAAAGAGAAAAACAAAAAAAGAGAGAACGAAAAACAAGAAAAAAAGCGAAAACCAAAAAAGTAAACAAAACAAACAAAAATAATCCACATACAAAAAAAAAGAAAGGACAATCCGGTAGGAGCAAAGAATTAAGGAAACCCGTACTCACCGCGATGTCAACACCGCGCCTCAATTCGCCATCTTACCTGGAATGAAGATAAAACCCTAATTAACATTGCAAGCGAAAACGTCGAAAAGGTAAACAACTCCACCGCGAGAGACAGCGAGATAGTGGACGATTTTGGGGAGTTTTGGAACAAAGGCAAGTTGAAAAAAAGACGAAAAGAAAAAAAACAAATAAGAAATAAAAGACAAAAAGGAAAAAAAAACTAATAAGAAATGCCAAAAACGAAACAAAACAGAGAACAGCGAGATAGTGGACGATTCTGGAAGTTTTGGAACAAAAAGTTGAAAAAAACGACGAAAAGAAAAAACAAATAAGAAAAAAAGACGAAAAGGAAAAAAACAAAAAAAAAAGCTAATAAGAATAAAACAAAACGAAAACAAAACAGAGAGACAGCGAGATAGTGGACGATTTTAGGAAGTTTTGGAACAAAGGCTAGTTGAAAAAAAACGACGAAAAGAAAAAAAATACAAAGAAGAAATAAAGAAAAAAAAAAAAAAAAAAAAAAAACAAAGAAGAAATGCCAAAACAAAACGAAACAAAACAGAAAGCGTGAAACCTGGAGAGTGAGGGATTAGCAAATTAGAGATAATGAGATAACTGAGGAATGAGGCGAAAAATCAGTTGTAAAGGGAGTAGGAGGATTACGAAGAAGAGTAAAAGAAAGAGAAGAGGAAAAAAATAGAAAAAAATCAATTAACGAGGAACAAGAAACAAACAAAAAAAAGAAACGAAAGACCATCATACGATTAAAAAAAGAAAAAAAAAAGAAAATGAAGAAGCATGTAATAAGGAAAAAAACGACACGGAGAATGGGAAAAAGAGAGCTGTGCATGACTCACCCATATCCCCGCATGGTATCGCTCTCCCCCTCCTTCCTTCCCCTCCCCCCCTCCCCCACCCCTCCTTCGCCCACTCCCCCTCCCCTCCCCTCCTTCGCCCCTCCTTCTTCATCCCCCTCCCCTTTCGCCCACTCTCCTTCCTTCCCCTCCCCCTCCCCTTCCTTCCCCCCCTCGCCCCGCCTCCGCCCCTCAGCCAGGTGACCAGATTCGACCCTCTGCCTCCGTTAGTCGGGGCGCTTGCCATACTGGCCTTGTGCGTGCGTGTGGGAAGGGGGAGGCGGCTTGGAGGCGGCGGGGAGAGGGAAGAGAGGGAGGGAGGGAGGGAGGAAGGATGGCGGGAGAGAGCGTCGGAGGGAGAGAAGGAAGGAGGGAGGCTGGGAAGAGGGGAGGGGGGAAAGAAAGGATGGAAAGGCGGGAAGGAGGAAGGGATGGAAAGATGGACAGTAAGAGGGATGAAGGGAGGGGGGGATGAAAAAAAGATAGGAGTGAATGAGAAAATACAATGAATGGTACATCCCTATACAAAATAAACACATTTTCATACATACAGGCATCTTGAATAAATAAATATTTGTATGTATGTATATATATATATATATATATATATATAATATATATATAATATGTGTGTGTGTGTGTGTGTGTGTGTGTGTGTGTGTGTGTGTGTGTGTGTGTGTGTGTGTGTGTGTGTGTGTGTGTGTGTGTGTGTGTTGTTGTGTGTGTCTGTGTATGTGTAAGTCTCGTGTGTGCATACCGAGATACACGTCTTTTCACTCCTTATCCTGCCATACGTATTTATTCACCAAAAGGAAATTCCACCCAGACCACAATCAGCTGACACGCAGCATACTTGACACACGCATTACATCCGTCTTCCCCGCGTCCAACCAGGAGGCTCAAGATAGGGGGCAAGATAAGGCTATCGGCGCCCGGAGACAAAGGAAACCCAAAATATATATATATTGCAAGGATGGGCAGCGCGCGACCTCCCGACCGAGTCCCAGGTTGCAATAGGCTTGCAAACCCCAGCAATGGCGGCGTGGGATTAGTCTTGCTTTGGCAACAGACTCGATCTTACTGAGGGCTGTGACACCGCGCGCTGGCTGCTGTCGCCTCTCTCGCTCTCTGTCTGT
>NW_020871106.1:274219-284219 GCF_003789085.1 Penaeus vannamei
TGTTTCTTTTTATTTATTTATTTATTCATTTATTTTTTTTTATTTATTCATTTATTATTTATCTATTTATTAATTCATTTATTGTTTAATCATTTATTTTTTATTTATTTATTTATTCATTTATTTATTTATTTATTTTTTTATTTATTTATATTTTTTGAAATCTTCCAATCGGATCCTTCAAGCTGAACAAACTCGAAAAATCCCACACCGCCTAGAGAGTCTCGCTGGAGTCTCGCTGGAGAGTCCCGCTGGAGAGTCCCGCTGGAGAGTCCCGCTGGAGAGTCCGCTGGAGAGCCCGCTGGAGAGTCCCGCTGGCCCGGTCCTTCAACAATCCCACCCATGTCCTAGAAATCCTCCCAAGCAAAGAGGAGCGAAATCACCCGCGACTGACCACGGGCGACTCAGGGACCAGGCGGATCAGCCGAGCTCAGGCAGGGTAATCACTGCTCTAAGGGCGAAAATAGCATGCGGCGATAAGGAGCTGCAGGTAGTCGCTCACCACGCGGGCAAATCGATACAGCATTAAGCCCTTTTTGCAACGATTTTCGCCTTACGAACTCCAAGCAGAGAGGTCACAATGGCGATTTTAGAAAGGTTGGTGTGATGATAAACACAGAATAAAATGAAAGAAATACAACAAAAATAACAATGCAGCCAAAATAAAATCATAAATATAATAACAGACAATAGTATGACACTAGCGGTGGATGCTATAGTCGCAAGGGAAGTAGTAGTAATAGTAAAAATAGACAAACAAGTAGTAGAATTTTAGCGTTCCTAAGAAGAGCGGAAGCAGAAATAGTAGTAGTAGCAAAATTAGCAATAGTAATAACAGCAGCGGCATAGACACAGTAGTAAGAGTTGACGTTGTTGTAGCAATAAGAATTGTAGGTTTTAAGCAGCTTTTGTTGATGACTTGATTAGCAGTGACAATAAGCATATTAGTAAAATATTCCTGACTACAGTTCGAAAGGAATACCAAGATCATTAGTTGTACTGTTACCAGTAAAAGTAATGACTTCTATTGGCGGGGACAACAAAACGATAATAATAATAATAATAATAATAATAATAATAATAATAATAATAATAATAATGGTTACAATAATAATAACAATAATAAAAAATGATAACAACAACAATAATAACACCAATAATAGCAATAATAATAATATAATAATAATAACAATAACAATAATAATAACCAATTATCATTAACTTTATCATCATAATCATGTCCCATTATTTTTGCTTCAGCTTATATAAGATATATAATATCTTCATTTATTATCGTTTTATTCTTATCATATTAATCTTTTGCTTATCAAAAAAATAATCCACATAATTTGCGCCTTTAAGAAACGCCTCGCCATTAAAATTACCACAATGATTCGATTTATATATATATATATATATATTTTTTTTTAAGCACTATGAAAAAAGAACGAACTCAACGACCTCCAGGCAACGGCGGAGACAACCTGTTGTTTTGCGAGTCCTTTTAAAAATGGCGATTCTCTTCTACCTCCTCGCCTTGAATTCGGTCTTTTGGCGATTACGAATAAGGAAAACAGAATGAGAGAACGGCGAAAGAGAGCGACGGTGAGAATAAAAGGAAAAAAGAGCAAGAAAAAAGAAACAAAGCAAAGCGGCTCGACCACCACCGGTCCAACCCGCGGACAGCAGACAACAGCGATTCCCGACGAGCTATCAACACCCGCCTCAGCACAGCCAGCCTCCCGATCAACAGCATCGGAGTCGACAGCAACAATAACATCCCCGCCCCCCCCCCCCAACAGCGACAACACCGCCCTCGCCCTCAACACCGGCCGCCACATCACCAAAGGGCGGGAGCAACATCGTCCAGGAGGAGACAGAGCGCGGGCGCGGGGATGGCCCACGTTTTAAGCGGACTTAAACCAGAAAATCAAGTGCAATTCAAGATCTTTAGTTCATCAACCCTACTAGTATCTGCGCCCACTCGGCACATCAGAGCTGCGTGTACTTGCGAGGGTACTGGCTGGCATGCTGGCACGTGTACCCGCGTACCCGTTGTCACACGCACGGCGCCTTGGCAGAACGGATTGTACACGCTCTCGCCCTCGCCTCGGGTGCGCTCTGTCGGGGCGAATTCGGGTACTAACAGCTGGCACGTTATACTTCGACGCTGCCGATATAATTCACATAATTCCTATGATATATTTACGTGCCGACACTAACAGCTCTTAGTATATGGGGGGAAGAAAATGACGAACAGCCTCCGCCCGTACCTCGCGCTCTTAAAGAGAGCGAGAAAATGCGATAATTTAATATCTAACAGGTGACTAATGCAGGCTTGTGCCATTAACAGATTACCCTTGCACACGTGTTCAGTACCAACATAACCATGGTGCTCCACCTCCACCAGTCTGTGCAATCACACGGAAGCACACTGTTGCACCTGCAGTATTGACCTGCAATAACGGTAGTAGCAACAAGCATACATGCAGCCAGCTTAAGGTGCCTGTTACAATATTGTGTGTGTGTGTGTGTGTGTGTGTGTGTGTGTGTGTGTGTGTGTGTGTGTGTGTGTGTGTGTGTGAGTGTGTGTGAGAATGAGTGTGTGTGTGAGAATGAGTGTGCGTGTGAGTATGTTTGAGTGTGTGTTCCAGATTGCACTGTAATTACCTTGTGTGACTTCGCTCCAGTGCATCCTATTAGCGTCAGTCTGTTATTACGGAGCTAATGGTATCATTTCCGATAATTGTAGACACTAAAATAATTTTCATTAGAATTATGCACACTGCAGAGATCATCGTCAACGTCTTCATTGTCAAATGTGTTTATAATCAAATTCTAGACTATAATTTTAGTACTATGTGTTACCGTTATGTAATTTACAATATCATTCATAGTACCAAGGTATCTATCATTAATTAAATTGCTGCTAATCGTAATGTGAATATTACTTCTATTAGCTATTATGAGCTTCGGTTATATTAATAACATCGTAGTTATGTTGCTGTTTTAATTGAACTAGGAAGAACAAACAAACAAAAGAGAGAGGAAAACGAAAGAAAAGATCGTGAACAAACAAGAGTACACGATATAAAAGTGATATAAAAGAAGGAAAAGGAAAAGATAAAAAAATAAATACAGTGAATTGTACATTCTTCGTACCTTGGAATTCCTCCTTTTACACAATTAAAACGAAAATGAAAGGAATTATAGAAGAGTGAAACAATAAAAAAAATATATAGCGAAACGCATGGTAGATTAATTTCCATAATCCTCTTTTAACATATCGTCATTCATTCATACATTCTAAGTCTGATTCCCAAGGTACCAAACACGAGGCGAAGAGGCGGTACCGCGTGGACCGACTGCGAAATGGTACCACTGTGGTAAGTGGTATTGGGGGGGGAGGGGGAGGTAGTTACATTATGGTATGCGAGTTAGATATGGCAGCGCTGTGGCAGGTGGTACGAAGGGGAGGAAAATGGTACTGCAATAAGTAGCGATAGATGCGATAGACGTCGATGTGTGCCCCAGCTGGTAGTGGTTGGGTTTATGGTACTTGGTTCTGGCTGGCAGCGGTTGTGGTTATGGCTGCTTTATCTAATTCCCTTGTTTTATCCATCTATTTTCTATTCATTTATCTATTTTCTATCAACTTATCTATTTTCTATTAATTTATCTATTTTCGATTAATTATCTATTTCTATTCATTTATCTATTTTCTATTCATTTATCTATTTTCTATTTTATCTATTTTCTATTCATTTATCTATTTTCTATTTTCTATTCATTTATCTATTTCTATTAATTTATCTATTTTCTATCTATCTATTTATTATTATTTTTTTCAAAGAGGTTGGGGCGCCTAGGATGTTGTAGCGCACACCTCCTGCATGCAGAAGGAAGGCGCGGGGGAGGGCGGGGACGAAGGGGGGCTGGGGAGGCTGCAGGTAAGGATCGGGCAGGGAGGTGGGTGTGGTGGGGTGGGGAGGGCGGGGTTGAGGGGGAGGGGGAGTAACGGTGGGCGAGCGTGGGGTTGTTATCCCACCTTTGTCTCGAGTGTCCGTACATGGCCTACTCCTCCTCGCCTTCTTCTCCGCCGCCCATCCTCCTTCTCCGGCTCCTCTCCGTTCTCTTCGTCTTCTTTTTCCTCTTCCTGTTTTCTCCTCTCACCTTCGTCCTTTTTTCCTCCTCGTTTTCCACCTTTCCTTCACCCTCCTCCTCCGCCTCCACCTCCTCTTCCACCCCCACCTTCACTTCCTCCTCCACCTCCTTCTCCCCACCTGTACCCCCACTTCCACCCCTCCTCCACCTCCATCCACACACCCCTTCTCCATCCCCTCCTCCACCTCCACCTCCTCCTCTCCTCCTCCTCAGACGTCACGCTGCATAACGGTACCCGGAGGGCGGGAGTGACCCGGGCATGTGAGAATCCTTGACCGACAGACCGCCACCACGGGGTACGTTTTTAGCACTCCCGGTATGCATATATATACACTCTTAATACGGGAGCCACGCACTCGATACCGCACGCGCGCTCACGGATGCGGGTACACTACCACCGGCACATGGGGGGGGGGGGGAGTTCGGGTACATTAACGGCTCTGGATGCGGGTGTGCGGGTACAGACACGCATCATATGGGAGATGGGGGGGGGGAGGAGGAGGAAAGGAAGGAAGAGGAAAGGGGGGTGGAGGAGGAGGAGGAAAAGAAGGAGAGGGAAGAGGGAGGAGGTGGAAAAGGAGAGGGAAGAGGGGGGAGGAGGAAAAGAAGGAGAGGGAAGAGGGGTGGAGAGGGAAGGAGGAGGAGGAAAAGAGGGAGAGGGACGGGGGAGGAGGAAAAGAAGGAGAGGGACGGGGGGAAGGAGGAGAAGGAGGAGAAGGAAAAGGAGAGGGAAGGGGAGGAGGAGGAAAAGAAGGAGAGGGAAGGGGGGGGGGTCAAGTGGCTGCGAGCCCCAGAGCCACCACGTGCTTGTCATGGCTATATGTAGCACACATGACCTCTGCCATGACTCCTGACCAAGCAACCGAGGGCGTCAGCAAGCCAGTTGTCAGCCTAAAACAAGGTGTCTGGGGGGGGGGGGAGCATATTGAGTGACCACAGAAGGAAGAGGGAAAGGAGAGGGTGGATGATGCGAGGGAGAAAGGGAGAGGAAAGAGAGGGAGAGAAAGGAGAGGACGAAGAGATGAAAAGAGGAGGCAACACGACGTAGAAGCGCCGCGAGGAGGAACACCCAACAAAGAAAACGGGAGAAGCGACGGAGCCAAAGGAAGAAAGAAAAAGAAATGAAAGAGACGAGGGAAAACAAAGGAGATACGAAGAGCCCGAGGAAGATGAATAGGAAATAGACGCAGGAAGCCACGAGAGAGAAAGAGGGAGAAAGAGGAACGGAGAAAACAAAAAAACCGTGACGGAAAGAAAGGAGGAAGAGGGGTACACGACCTCACGCACAATACAATGTTTACCTAAACCATCACATAGAAAAAACTCTGAATGAAAAGAAATGCATGACGTAAGGGGGGGAACGATAAAATAGAGGAGAGAGAAAAAAAGAAACATTAAGGAAATGGTAATAATCAAAAGAGAGAAAGGAAGAGTAACTACAAAGAGGGGAAATAAATAAAACTGAAGAAGATAAATGCATAGATAAAAAGAGACGAGAAATTTAGAGAAGGGGATAACTTTTTTAAAAAATTAAAAAAAAAAAAAAAAAAAAACGAAAGAAAGAGAAACCTGCCAACTGCAGACATTTATAGCTATTAAAGAAGAGAAAGAGGAGTATAAAGTGTGAAAATAAACGATGAAAATAATGACGACACAAGAAGAAAACAATGACAAGCAAAATTATTTAACGACAAAGGAAAGTCAAAGGAAAACTCCACAAGCAGAAAGCAAAATATTTAGATACAAATTGTCCAAAACTAAGGAGAGAGGGAGAGAGGGAGAGGGAGAGGGAAGGAGGGAGGAACGGAGAGAGGAAGAGGCAGGGAGGGAGGAACAGAGGGAGAGGGAAAGAAGGAGGACCGAAGAGAGGGAGAAGCAGGCAGGGAAAGAGGGAGAAGAAAGGAGGGAGGAACGGAGAGAGAAAGGGAGAAGGAAGGAGGGAGGAACCGAGGGAGAGAGAAAGAGGGAAGGAGAGAGAAGAGAGAGAAGAGAGAGAGAGAGAGAGAGAGAGAGAGAGAGAGAGAGAGAGAGAGAGAGAGAGAGAGAGAGAGAGAGAGAGAGAGAGAGAGAGAGAGAGAGAGAGAAAGAGAGAGAAAGAGAGAGAGAGAGAGAGAAGCAAAAACGAAACAGGAAAGAGGTGAAGTAGGACTTTGGAAAAACAATGGTCGTAAAACACTAGAAATTTATAATGACATGCATAAAACACCATCAGACACAGCTTAGAAACGAAGATTTTAAAATAGACTGCGATTTGGGGGAGGAAACAATAACAACAAAAACAACAATAGCAGTAATAACAGCAATAACTATAAAAATAACAATAATAACTATGAAATAGTGTTTCCAATAACAATAACAACAACAACGATAACAACAACAACAACAACAACAACAACAATAATAATAATACAACAACAACAACAACAACAACACCAACAACGACGACGACGACACTAATAATAATATAACAACAGTTAAAACAATAATAGCAAAGATACAATACCCCATCAGACAAACGTGAGAGACGAAGACCTCAAGACCCCAACGTACGAAGCGCATTTGGGGAGCAAGACAAGAGAAAAAGGGGAGAGTGCGCAGGTAAGAGGGGAAGAGGACGGGGAATCTGAGGCGTTATTTGCCAAAATGGGGGTGAGGGAAAGGGAAGGGTCGTAGGTGGTGATGAAGGAGGGGAAGAGGGAGAGGTGGAGAAGGGAGCGAGGGAGGAAGGGGGAGGGGGTGGAGGAAGAAGCGATGGGCAGAGGGGAAGGTGGAGAAGGGAGCGAGGGAGGAAGGGGGAGGAGGATGGAGGAAGAAGCGATGGGCAGGGGAGGGAGGAACGGGCGAAGGAAAGGTGGAGAAAGGAAGGCGCTAGAGGGGAGAAGAAGAAAATTGGAGAATGGGAGGACGGGTGGTGGAGACAGGGACAGAGGAAGGGAAGGTGGAGCGAGGGAAGAAGGAGATGGAAGGAGGAAAGAAAGAGGGAGAGGTGGAGGAAGGGAAGGGAAAAGTGGAACGATGGAAGGAAAGACGGAAAGAGGAAGGAGAGTAAGGGGAGAAAGATGGTGGGAGGAGGGCGAGGGGAGAGAGGGACGGAGGAAGGAAAAACGGAAAGAGGAAGAAGAGAAAGACGGTAGAAGGAGGGCGAGGGGAGAGAAGGACGAAGGAAATAAAGACGGGAAGAGGAAGGGGAGAAAGACGGCGAAAGGAGGACGAGGGGAGAGAAGGAAGGAGGAAATAAATACGGAAAGAGGAAGAAGAGAAAGACGGCGAAAGGAGGGCGAGGGGAGAGAAAGACGGAGGAAGGAAAGACAGAAAGAGGAAGAAGAGAAAGACGGTGGAAGGAAAGACAGAAAGAGGAAGAAGAGAAAGACGGTGGAAGGAAAGACAGAAAGAGGAAGAAGAGAAAGACGGTGGAGGGAGAGGGGAGAGAAGGAGGGCGAGGGGAGAAAAGGACGGAGGAAATAAAGACGGAAAGAGGAAGAAGAGAAAGACGGCGAAAGGAGGACGAGGGGAGAGAAGGACGGAGGAAGGGAAGGGTCGTGTGCATGGCGGTCGGTATCAATAATATAGGGCCAGTGACCTAACCCGGCCCGCCTGCCTGCCTGCCTGCCTTTGTCCTCGGCGCCATGCAGAGGGGGCCCCGCGTCTGGCATGCTTCCTTCCCTCGCCCGCTCGCCCGCTTGCTTGCCTGCTCGTAGCCTTGTTGTCTGACACTCACTCTGACACTCGCCAAGCCTGACGCTCGCTCGCTGTCACTCGCTGCCTACATTCCCTGGAGGTTTTGTGCTCGCGCCTTCCTTCTTGGATTCGCTTCTTCGTGTTCTGAGAAGGGAATTTACTTGGGGGTTTCCCCCTCGCCCCCCCCCCCCCCCGCCCCCCTCGCGCCCCCCCTCTGATTTTCTAAGGTCACGACAGATGCTTTCTTAACCCTTTGCTGAGGTGGGGAGGGAGGGGGGGGGTAAATCTTGAGGGTAATCGATTCAAGATTATATCTCACTACTTACAAGTCAGTACCTGTAATTATTTGCTCTCTGCTGTAATCCCGGAGGAGGGGAAGGATGAAGAGACGAAAAAAGAAATAATAATAATAATAAACGCTCAGAAATGAAACATAAGAATACTCCTTTTCCCTTATAGTAAAGGTTCAGCATTCTAAACTTCCATCATATTTTCTCCTTTCGTTCTTATCACGAATGAAGATACTATGGAAACCCCTCTACATCACCGACATTTGCACTATGCCAAAAAAAAAGAAAAAAAATAATAATAATAAATAAATAAAAAATAAAATAAAGGCACAATAAACTGTTGTCGTTGCGATTATAATTAATAACAACATCAAAGTTATCACTGTTATGATCATACTACTAATATGCAACGATAACAATAACGAATAATAGTAAAAATAATAACATACCTTCCGTAGTATGGACTTAATGAAAGAATAAGTAAGCGGATAAACAAATAAGCAAATCAATGATGAAAAAAAATAATAAACATCATGTTTATAACACGTGTCCCCATCGCAGGAATCATTCAGGAATCAATCAGAGCGCCAATTTATGATCAGATAACCAATCATTCTTCAATGCATTACCGAGTAGCCTTTTATTTCTATTCTATTTGCCTTTAATTCCCAATTCTTAAGATTTTTTTCTTCACTTTTAAATGAATTTCTTCATCGGGTTTAGTCTTGAGGCATTTTTTTTTTTTTTGTCTTGGATCGAACGCATATTCTTTCCTTTTCTTATTTTTTCATTATCAATATATCTACTTAATTTTATCTTTCTCTAACACCATTTTTCTCATTTTTTTATTTCATTTCATCTTTATTTCTTTTTATCTGTCATCGTTTATTTGTCACGCGTCCGTGTCAAGTCTAGTTCATAATTCATTAATTAATTCATAAAAAATATGGCTTCTTTACTGCTCAATCTATATTATTATTACAATAATTCATCATCAGTATCATTACTATCATTATTATCATTATCACAATTATTGTTATAATAATCATTATCATAATCATAATCATTGTCATCTTTATTCTTATCATTGTTACCATTATCATTAGTAGTATTAGTATGATAAAAATAATAATTATTACAATTACTACTATCACCATTACAGATTACCATTACCACCCCATGATGATGATGACGATGACTACTATTACCATTATTCAAATGAAAATAAAGATAGCAAGGGGAATAATATCAACTGACAATACAGATATAAACACAAGTATGATATACGAATAACATAAATACGAGGTGATAAAGGAAAGAAATGAACCTTGCGTTATCAAAAAAAAAAAAATAATAATAATAATAAAGTGAAATAATATAAATAACAAATAAAACACAAATAAAGAAATAAAACACAAATAAAACAAATAAAAGTAAAGGAATGCTAAAATAATATAAAAAATAAAGACGAATAGAAAGAAAGAAAGAAAGAAAATGCGAGAAAACAAAGAAACGAAGAAAAAAAGAAACATAAGAAACAGAAACTACAAAAGAAAGAAAGAAAAAAATGCCGAGCAAAAATAGAAGAGAAAACAAAAACAAAAAGAAAACAGCAACGCAAGAAAAAAAAATAATAAGAAAATAGAAACCCCAAAAACAGAGAGAAAATAAAGCAAATGAAAAAAAAAGAAAGAAAGAAAAGAAAACGAAAGATCCACAGTAATAACCTACCTACTCCCAACCTCCCAACCCCCTCCCTAACCCCCAATCCCCGCCACCACCTTCCTACTCCCCCCCCCCCCCCCCGCGCCCTGTATCCTTCGCCGCACAACAACGTATTACATAAAAACACAAATCGCTTATCTAAT
>NW_020871106.1:291719-294219 GCF_003789085.1 Penaeus vannamei
TCTGATGCTTATACACTCACTTTCATCTCGTTTGCTGATGCTCGACTCGCCCGCATGTGCAAGGTTACTTTTTCTCGTCGTCTGCAGTTCGGGATTCCAACTTCGTAATAACAATAATATATAATAAGAACAAGAGTTATAGTAATATATAGTAATAACAATATAATATATAATATATATAATATATATAATATACAATATAATAATAATATATAGTAATAATATAACAATAACAATAGTTTCTTTTTCATCTGATCAGCTGGAAATGCAAATCTATGCGAAGGCACGGTGCACGTATATAAAACACGTGTATCCGCATACCCACATACACAACAAACGGATACGCATACAACCACAGGCAAACAAGGAACCCAACACACACCACACCCACACCACACACACACACATACAACATCAAGACACCTACAACCTCTCAAAATACGACACGACAAACTAACAAAAACACACATAACTTATGAAACACACATGAAAAAACAAACGTCCACAGTTACACAACGGAAAATACACACAAACACAAACATTAGCTGAGCCCAAAGGTACTAGAAACATCATTGCTAGACATATCTCGTCAGACTTATGGAGCTTTTGATCACTTGAGACCCAGAACAGACCGGAAAAGTTTTTTTTTATGAAGAATGTCCGATGCATCACGTAAAATAAACATAAACAAATGAATACAAAAAATAAATACAAATACGTAAAGGAATAATCAAAAGAAGAAACTAATAAACAAACAAAACAAAAATACACGTAAATATACAAAAACAAACACATAAATAAATATAATTAATAAGTCGTCAAATAAATAAAAACACAGACAGGGAAACGATGACAAGATCGCGATACAAGACTGAACGAGAAGAAATTTGAAAAAAAATAATTACAACCCGATGGTATATTTCTATGACAGAGAGAGAGAGAGAGAGAGAGAGAGAGAGAGAGAGAGAGAGAGAGAGAGAGAGAGAGAAGAGAGAGAGAGAGAGAGAGAGAGAGAGAGAGAGAGAGAGAGAGAGAGAGAGAGAGAGAGAGAGAGAGAGAGAGAGAGAGAGAGGAGAGAGGAAGAGAGAGAGAGAGAGAGAGAGAGAGAGAGAGAGAGAGAGAGAGAGAGAGAGAGAGAAGAGAGAGAGAGAGAGAGAGAGAGGAGAGAGAGAGAGAGAGAGAGAGAGTTAGAGAGCGAAGCAGAGAGAGAGACCAGAGACAGTGAGCAACAGAGAGAGGCGAAAGAGAGACACAGGCAGAGAGACAGAGAGAAATAGCAAGCGTTCTCCAGGAATATCTCGGATATGAAGAAACTGAGCATACGAAGTAAATGAATGAATAAAAGAGAAATGAGGAGAGCATGAGGGACGCGCTAATATGATGAATGACAAACGAATGACGAATGGAGATGGAAGGTGACATGTGACGGCAAAGTGATGAGGGGGGGAGGGGGGGGCCGGAGGGGAGGGGGAAAGGAAAATAACTGCGGTAAAAGGAGCTGAAGAAGAGCAGGAGGGAGAGGAAGAAGAGAGAAAATAGAAGTAGGGGGAGGAGAGGAGAAGGGGAGGGAAAGCAGAATGTCCCAGGAAAAAAGAAGAGAAGAAGGAGAGAATAAAAAAAAGAAAAGCAGAAAGAAAACCAACGAATACAAAATTGAAAAAAAATCAAAAGACGGAAGAACGGAAGACAAGAAAGGAAAAACAAGGAAATAACAACTGAGTTGTGAGTGAGAGTGAGGGAGGCAGGGGGGAGGACTACCAAAAATAGAGAAATAAACTAAAAAAACAAAATGAGGTGCATGCGGAGGAATACTTATATATACATCATAGACGGACGAAAACACCACACACACATCACATATCTATATTATATATATATATATATATATATATATATATATATAATATATATATAAATATATATAGAGAGAGAGAGAGGAGAGAGAGAGAGAGAGAGAGAGAGAGAGAGAGAGAGAGAGAGAAAGAGAGAAAGAGAGAAAGAGAGAAAGAAAGAAAAACAAATAGACAAAAAGACAAACAGACAAAAAGAGAAATAGAGAGAGAGAAGAAACTAGAAAAGAAAAGATAAAAAAAAGAGAACGAAAGAAAGAGACCATAAAAGAAGGGGCGGAGCAAGAGACACCAGCCAGAGCCGCCGTTCCTCCGTGACGAAAAAAAGTCGAACGCAACGAGAAATTAACGCACTTTATGGCAGATTCCGCGACGTCTTCCCCCCATGCACACTCGGTCCTTACGACGACTTTCGGTAGTTGTTAGGGGGCGGGGGTGGGGTGGGGAAGGGGTCGGGTTGGGGGTGTGGGGGTGTATGTATATATGTGGATGTGCGGGTATATGTGGGGTGGGGGTGGGGGTATGGGGTATATGTGGGGTGGGGTGGGGTATGGGTGGTGTGGATGGGGTTGGGTGATGGGGGGGTGGGGTGTATGTGGGGTAGGGTGGTGGGGGTGGGTGTCGGGAGGTAAATATATATGCATATTTGG
>NW_020871106.1:304219-311719 GCF_003789085.1 Penaeus vannamei
AAACGCTGCCGAGCGAGAGTACCCGAACGACCACGCGCGAGCCCCCTACGACCCCGAAACAGCGGAAGAGGAAAATGGAGAAGGAAAAGAATAATAAACTAGAAGGAAAAGCCGACTTCCCGAAGGGCGGAGAAAGGTATAGGGAGGATCGAGTGACCTTGACTCAGTGAGGTATGGGGGCCAGCCGAGCAAGGTCACGCACCGCCCATCTGAGATCCCACCTAAACTGCCCCACTTGTACGGTTCCTCCGCCAGGGACGCGGATCCCCGTGCCCCGTCCGAAACCTTACTCCGAGCGCCTCTACAACGATGCCTTTCCTTCCACTCCAGACTACTGCCCTCCGTTCACTTCCTACCAAGACGACTTCCTGAAGATGAGCTTCCTGACGACTGCCTTTGAAAGACGACTCGAAGGAGCTACCCTTAGAGTAAGCCGACTCCGAGCCGGTAACCCATGGCAACGCAGAAGAACAATCATGAACGTGTGACGTCAGCACGAGCCCATGACAGCTATGATAACACACTATCACATGATAATACAGATTGTAAAGGGTGATATATATCATGGCTTTGGCGTCGTGCATGTGTTGCTGCGCATATGGCAGTGAACAATGCACAATCTGTGTTCTTTTCAATGTATTTATTTACTCACTACCATAATATCGTCAAAACTTTTGTTGCACACATCATTAATTCTGGGCGACAAATACCAATATATTAAAAGTAAAAACACAAATACATTGTTGTTTATATATACACACGCATATAAAAAGGAAATATAAGCAATTAAACTGTCAACACTTGTGTTTCCAGACTAAACTGTTTACGAGTCTCAATAAAATTAACAATAGAAGTGAAAGTAACAAAAAGAAACACACACAAATATATAAATTCACACACACACACACACACACACACACACACACACACACACACACACACACACACACACACACACACACACACACACACACACACACACATACATATATATATATATATATATATATATATATATATATATATATATATATATATATATATATATATATATATAATATAAATAATATATATTACATTTGCATGTAGATATATAGGTGTTGGTAGATAATCATGTATGTGAGTGATTGCATTGTTTATTTGTCAATATATAATCTGTCTTTATGCTTCTCAAGATTGTAAATCTGTCTAGTTGTCTACTTGGTTACCTTCCTGTATGTCTGGTTATCTGTCTGCCTACCTACCTGTCTGTCTGCTTCCTTGTTTACCTGTCAGTCTGTGCGCCTGTCTACCTACTTATCTGCCTGCCTCCTCATCTTTCTAACTGCCTGTCTGTATACCGCTGTGTCCCTCTGCCTGACTACCTGCCGCCTGCCTATCTGCTTGTCTGCCTGCATACCTGCCTGCTGGCCTGCCTGACTGCTTGTCTGCCTGCATAACTGTCTGCCTACCTACCTGTTTATCTGTCTGTTTGCTTGCCTGCTTGCTGGCCTGCCTGACCGCTTGTCTGCCTGCTCGCCCGCCTACCTGTTTGCCTGTCCGCCAGCTTGACTGCCTACCTGCTTGCCTGCCTGCCTGTTTACCTGCCTACCTGCTTACCTGTCTGCCTGCCTCCTTGTCTTGCCTGTCTGCCCGCTTCCTTGTCTCTCTGACGTGACTGATGTAATCGAGGGAAGAGGGGAAATACCTAGCAAAAGAATAACAACAGAAAAAGGAAGAACAAGAAGGGGAAGAAAGTGATGGCGAGGAGGAGGAATTAGATAAGGAGGAGAGAGAGGAAGCGAAGAAGCAGAAGGAGACGAAGAAGAAGAGGAGCAAGAAGAAAAGGAAAACAGAGGGCAGAAAAAATACATCAAAACAAAAGAGAAAAAGTAATAAAAAGTAACAATAATGATAATAATAATAATAATAATAATAATAATAATAATAATAATAATATAATAATAATAATAAATAATAAACAATAAAAATAATATTAATAATAACAATAACAATGATAATAATGCTGATAATGATGATACTAATAATTACAATAATAATAATAAAAATAAACAAAACAAAACTATACAAACATAAATAAAAAAATAATAACAACATCACTACCAACCCCACCCCCCCAACCCCCAACCCCCCCCAACCCCACTCCCACCAACACCCCCAACCCCCCCAACCCCCACTCCACCAACACCCCCAACAACCCTACCACCCCACCCCACCCACCACCCCCAACACCCCACCCCACCCCCAACCCCCAACAAGCCCCCCGGAGAGAGCCTAATCCGAAGCGGCGAGGAAGCGAAAGGAGAACAGCCAAGGAACCCGCGCCTTTAAACCAACCTCACGTGCCAAGCTGTCTGTCACTGGGCACATTTGTCACGTCGCTCCACGTCATACATTCCTGTTTTTTTTTTTTTTTTTTTTCTTACCCCTTACACGATAACTCTTTCGTCGCGCTATCTCCCCTTTCCGTCTATCCTTCCTCCCACTCTACTTCATTGGTTCTTTTTTGCGATTTTTTTCTTCTTCTTTTCGTCTTTTTTTTTTTACGTTGGTTTTGTATTTTTTTCCTTTCGCTTTTTATTTGTTTGTTTGTTTTTTAATGTCTCTGCCTTTCGCTTTGTCTCTCATCGTCATACCTCTTTCCATTCTTCCATCTACTTCTCTTTCTTTTTCTGTCCCCATCTCCTTGTCTTCTCTTCACCTTTTTATCTTTCTTTTTCTCTTTCTTCCTTCTCTCTCTCTCTCTCTCTCTCTCTCTCTCTCTCTCTCTCTCTCTCTCTCTCTCTCTCTCTCTCTCTCTCTCTCTCTCTCTCTCTCTCTCTCTGTTACTGCCACTTCCTCTTCCTCTCTCACTCTATCACCCTCTTCCACTCCCTCTCTGTTCATTATGCATGTCCCCTTTCATCATCATTTATCACAGAATGCCAAGACTTTTCTTCCTTCCTCCTCCTCCTATTCCAGTTTATCTTCTCCTTCTTCTTATTCCCTATCCTCCCTTGCACACCTACCTCTCATCGCCACCCAATCCTTCCCCTTTTCCTACTCCCTACTTCCCCCTAACACTCTCCCCCTCCTTTACCCCTCCGCCGTCCCCCACCCCCACCCCCTCCACCCCGACTCGCAAGGTCAACGACTCGGTCAGTCGATACGCCTCAGTCACGTGACCGCTGTGATGTCATACCATTCAAGTCTTAAGGATTCTTCGCCTTGGCAACTTACGCAAAACCCGCCTCTGTCTGCCAGGTAGCGCACCTTCGTTAGCCACGTCCTCGCCTTATTTCTTTTCCCATCCTTGACCAAGGAGAAGAAGACAAAGAAGAAGAAGAGGAGGAGAGGAGGAGGAAGAAGAAGGAAAGGAGGAGGAGGAGGAGGAAGAAGAAGAAGAAGAAGAACAAGAAGAATATGAAAAGAACAAGAACAAAAAAAAAGAAGGAGAAGTTGACGAAGAAGAAGAAGAAGAAGAATATGATTATGAAGAAGAAAGAAAAAGAGAAGAAGAAGAAGATGAATATGATGAAGAAGAAACAACGACGATACCCAGGTAATTTCCGATGTTCCCACGTCACGAATCACCTACCTGTACCTGGTAAGAACAATCACCCCGTTAATTTGTGTGTGTGTGTGACGGGCCTGTCTACTACACCTGCGTATCGGGGAATTTGTCTTTGTGCGTCATCTTCGTCACGGAAAACCTCACGCTATATTCCTTTCTTTCTCTCGCATTTGCATTACTTCTTTCTTTCCTCTCGCATTTACTTCTTTTTTTTACTCTCCTCAGTGGGGGATATGTCAACAGATGTTTATAACTATTTTTGCAATTAAAATATCAGGTATGTGGCTGTATTAATGAATACCTTGCAATTCATAAGTTTGCATGTATTACAAAATACATACGGCAAAGTAAGTACAAACGAGTGTTGCATGTATAACTATGCATATATAAATCAGTATACCTCAGTAAGTATTCTTATGTATCATTAAATCAACATATCCATATGTAACTTAATTTTACCCCCCCCCTCCCGACTTTGTGGCCGCACTGAACAACGCTTTCCTGCAAGGTCACTGACCTTCTCTCTTCCAGATCAATGATGCAAGACCAGTGACACTCGTCCCGGGAAAGGTCGGTGACACGGGGGTCAAGCAAGGTCAAAAAGAGGCGTTACTAGCAATGCCTATATATCCTCCCCCCTTCTCTCTACTTTTCTCTATCCTTCCCTCCTCCCCTCCTCCCTCCACCCTTCCTCCCTACATACCTCCCTCCTCCCTCGCTCCCTCTACCTCCCCCCCCACCCGCCCTCCCTCCCCTGAACAAGCTGAACAACGCCAGTGATCCGGCGTTTGTCCAGCAAAATCAATACGCCCCATCAGCAAGGTCATTCGCACGGTCCCCGGGAAGGTCGCCTGCGTTTTGCGGCAAGGTCAGTGACTCAGGCCGGGACAGAGGCGCGGAATTTGAAGTGGGAGATTCAGGTCATTCAGGTCGGTGTTCCTGACCTTTTACCCTTTTCTCCCGCGCTTGCGATTGCTTGATCCCCAACAAGGTCACATCTTACAAGGCAACAAAAACTGGGAAAAATGTGTACGAGGCGCACACATCTCAACGTAAAAACTCGAATGCATTCTTCCCTAATACTTCCCCTACCCATTCTCTCAGGCTCTCTCTCTCTCTCTCTCTCTCTCTCTCTCTCTCTCTCTCTCTCTCTCTCTCTCTCTCTCTCTCTCTCTCCTCTCTCTCTCTCTCTCCTCTCTCTCTCTCTCTGCTCTCTCTCTCTCTCTCTCTCACTCTCTCTCTCTCTCTCTCTCTCTCTCTCTCTCTCTCTCTCTCTCTCTCTCTCTCTCTCTCTCCTCTCTCTCTCTCTCTCTCTCTCTCTTCTCTCTCTCTCTCTCTCCTCTCTCTCTCTCTCCTCTCTCTCTCTCTCTCTCTCTCTCTCTCTCTCTCTCTCTCTCTCTCTCTCTCTCTCTCTCTCTCTCTCTCTCTCTCTCTCTCTCTCTCTCTCTCTCACCTCCATTCTCAGGTCACTGACACAGGCGATAGCGTGACACGAGCAGTGAAAGTAACCAGTACCCGAAAATGGTATCTTTGATAATAAGAAGTTGAGACTATATACAGATATTTCCACGTGCGTGTGAACAAAAGTGAAAACACACACACACACACATACACACACACACACACACACACACACACACACACACACACACACACACACACACACACACACACACACACACACACACATACACACATACACACATATGCACACACACACACACACATACACACACACACACACACACACACACACACACACACACACACACACACACACACACACACACACACACACACACACAGAACACACTGCATATATCTATATCTATATCTTAATCGAAATCAATCAGTCTCTCTGTCTATCTGCTCTCTCTCTCTCTCTCTCTCTCTCTCTCTCTCTCTCTCTCTCTCTATATATATTATATTATATATATATATATATATATATATATATATATGTGTTGTGTTGTGTGTGTGTGTGTGTGTGTGTGTGTGTGTGTGTGTGTGTGTGTGTGTGTGTGTGTGTGTGTGGTGTGTGTGTCGTGTGCGTGTACACCACATATGTGTGTGTGTTCCTGTATCTGTTTATGATCTACAAACGACAACGTATGATTCATAACTCTTTCACCTGTGCTGCCGCTCTCCATTGCTTATTTTCTATATATAGACACGTAAAACACCATGCGTATGCATATCTAAGAAATATATGAAAGATCACGTATTTGCTCATGAGCTCTTCATTTAATGTAGAAACTAAGGCATGTCAAAGTATAAAAAATAATAAATAAATTCAATTAATATATAACGAATAAACAGATATTAAAAACACGTATACACACACATATAAACACACACACACGCACATGAACACACACACACACACACACACACACACAACACACACACACCACACACACACACACACACACACACACAACACACACACACACACACACACACACACACACACATACACACACATATATAACATAAATAAGTATATAATTAGGTGAGTAGAGAGATAAATAGCCACGTATTTAGACAGACAGATATATATCAATGTCCATAAATACATGCCAAAGACAGCCAAGCGCCGATTGTACACACACAAAACCCGCACCTCTTCACAGCCACATGAAACAACAATGTCACTTCATCGGCATTATATATTAACTCACCTGACCGGAGTTGTAAGATCAATCACGTGATCTCTAATGAGCTGTGTTCTGTGCATGACGGCCGGTGACTGACTTATTGACATGCCTTAATAGTTCATTCATAGCAATCCTTTAGCGGTGAGAGACATGAGCATCCACTCGTGAACAGTTCATGGGTGTTCTCTATATTTTAACAAAGGGTGAATATTCTCGTGATCTAAAAGTGAATGTTTTTTGGGGGAATGAAGTATGAGCATTCTCATGAACAGAATAGGCACTCTCTTTGACAGAGCAAGAACATTCTCTTTAAGAGAACATAAACATTCTCTTTAACAGAAAATGAACATTCTCGGTAATAGAACACGACCGTTCTGTTTTATAGAACATGTACGTTCTTTTTAACAGAACATTTTCATTCTCATGAAAGGATTCCACTAAATCGATCTTTCTTACGATCATTTTCCGTCAAAACGTAAAGATGAAAAAAGTTGGAGGAGAGAAGGGAATGAGAGAGAGAATGAGAGGAAGGGAGAGGGGCTGAATGGACGAAGATAGGGAGAAACTGTGAGAAATAAAAGAGAGAAAAGGAGAGAAAAGAAGGAAGAGAGGAGAGAGAGAGAGAGAGAGAGAGAGAGAAGAGAGAGAGAGAGAGAGAGAAGAGAGAGAAGAGAGAGAGAGAGAGAGAGAGAGAGAGAGAGAGAGAGAGAGAGAGAGAGAGAGAGAGAGAGAGAGAGAGAGAGAGAGAGAGAGAGAGAGAGAGAGAGAGAGAGAAAACAAACAGAGAGAGAAGAGAGAAGAAAGAGAGCAAGGCTATTTCTTATTAGTCAGCAAAGTGCAACCAAAGAAGAATGTTCCAGAAGCGTGCTAGACGTCGGTGCGTTTCTAGCGGTTCTCCTTTAGCCTGCTAGATTTCGCAACTCCCCCCCCCCCTCCCCCCCTCTCTCCCCCACCGCGTGTTCGTCCCCCCCCTCCCGACTCCCTTCTCCAACCGCGTGTTCTTCCCCCCTCTCCTCCTTCCCCTCTTTCTTCCCTTCTTCTCCTCCTTCCCTCCTCCACCTCTCCTCCTTCCCCTCTTTATTCCCTTTCTCCTTCTTCCCCTCTTTATTCCCTCTCTCTCCTTCCCCTTCTCTACCTCTCCTCCTTCCCCTCTTCTTTCCCCTCCCCTACCTCTTCCTCTTCCCCCCTCTTCCCATATTCTATCACCCCTTCCCTCCCCCATCCCATGTCCTCCCCTCCCCCTATACCCTTCTGTGCATTCTCCCCCCACTCTACGCACTCTTTATCAAG
>NW_020871106.1:316719-324219 GCF_003789085.1 Penaeus vannamei
TACAGTGACAGAAAATAGACCAAAGCATGACGTGGGTAAAAGAGAGAGGATCAGCGTATTGTAAGTGTGGGCACTCTCGATGGCGAGGGAGGAGGAAGGTGGGATGAGAGGAGAAGGGGAATGACGGGAGAGAAAAATGAGGAGGAAGGTGGGAGAGAGGAGGAGGAGGAAGGTGGGAGAGAAAGAGGAATGAGTGGGAGAGAAAGAGGAGTGAGGAGGAGGTGGGAGAGAAGAGAGGAGGATGAGGAGGAAGGTGGAGAGGAGGAGGAAGGTGGGAGAGAAAGAGGAATGAGGAGGAAGGTGGGAGTGAGGAGGAAGGAGAAGGGAATGGTATGAGGAAAGTGGAAGATGAGAAGGAAATGGAAGGAGGTAGGGTGAGATAGTGGAGACGAGGAAAGTTAGACTGAAGGGGGAGAAGGGAAGAAAAAAATACAAATAAGAGAGGAAAGATGAGGAAAAGTGGAAGAGAGAGGAAGAAAAGGAAGATAATGAAAGGGGTGGAAGAAGGGGTAGGAAGGGATCGACAAACAGAAAAGGAAGTGACAGAAGGACGAGGAACGGGGAAGTTACATAAAGGAAAGGGAAGGAGGAAGTTAAAAGAGAAGAGTAGGAGAAGGGGGGGGGGAGAGAAAAAAAAAAAAAAAAGAAATAAAAGAGCTGATAAGGGTGGTAGGAGCAATGCGAATCCCCAACCGTGAGGATACGTGCATGAGGGAAGTGTTTTAAGCAAGAGAATACTGGTCGTGTTTACGCCACTGCCAGAGAAGCGCCTCTTCCTCATTTGTCTTGCGTGTAGCCTAATGTAGCAGAGAGCGAACCGAAGATGCTAGCCAAACGCTGTCTCTCTCTCTCCCTCTCTCTCTCTCTCTTTCCTTCTCTATCTCTCTCTCTCTCTCTCTCTCTCTTTCTTTTTTTTCTTTCTCTCTCTTTCTTCTCTCCTCTCTCTCTCTCTTCTCTCTCCCTCTCTCTCTCCTCCCTCTCCTCCCTCCCCCCTCTCCTGGGGGTCGAGAAGGGAGTGAGAGAGGTTGGGACGGCGGGGGCGGAAGGGGTGAGGGAGGCGGGGGCGGAGGGGGGTGAGGGAGGCTGGGGTGGAGACGAGAAGGTGAGGGAGGTTGGGGTGGAGAGGGAGGGGTGTGAAGAAGACTGGAATGAAGTTTTATGAGAAGGACGTTGAGGTGGACAAGGGGGTGAGGGTTTCTCTCTCTCTCTCTCTCTCTCTCTCTCTCTCTCTCTCTCCTCTCTCTCTCTCTCTCTCTCTCTCTCTCTCTCTCCTCTCTCTCTCTCTCTCTCTCTCTCTCTCTGTCATGGTAATATGAATACCTATTCTTTCGAATAAAATGGCATTCATTGTGAGCGTGATGCAACATTTTTGAGTTTCGAAGTCGTCATCTGAGTCAAAATATGCTGCCTCACTGTCAAAGATGCTATACATTACGTTATAAAATACACACACAAAAATACATGCACACACACACACACATATGCATATATATATATATAATATATTATATATATATATATATATATATATATATATATATATATATACTCGTATATATATATATATGTGTATATAAATAGGTATGTATGCATGTATATGTATGTGTATGTATGTTATGTTTGTATATAAATACATATATACATACATACATACATGCCACACACACACACACACACACACACACACATACATGCACACACACACATACACACACACACACACACACACACACACACACACACACACAACACACACACCACACAACACACACACACACACACACACACAACATATATTATATATATATATATATATATAATATATATATATATATAGAGAGAGAGAAGAGAGAGAGAGGAGAGAGAGAGAGAGAGAGAGAAGAGAGAGAGAGAGAGAGATAGATAGAGAGAGAGATACACAAGAAAGGCAAGAAATATATTGTTATATACCACAATTTCCTTGTTTTGTGTTATTTCTGGGTTTAATAACACCATCGCCCTAAACATACACACACACACGTGTACCTGAGTCTATATAATCAATTTGTCTTTTTTTTTTTTCTTCTTCTTTTGGTAAAGAGCAATTACATCATTATCCACAACAGACTTCAACGAAGAAGCTGCCGCATTAGAGCTCCCTCAATCACTCCCAGCTCATCCCATCCCCCACCCCCCCCCGAGACAGCTGATAGGTTTTCCGGCGTCAGTGAGAGTGAGTGTGATGGGCCAGGGAGCTTTCACTGTCTCTCTCGCCGCTGCTTGCTTGTGCTTTTGCTTCTGCCGTCGCGTGGATGGCTTGGGAGACTCCCGGGTGGTCCTTGCAACCCGTCCCATACGTATAGATTCGGAAAAGAAAAAGAAATACTCCTCCCTTCTTTCTTCACTCTTCTTCCTTTCTTTCTCATTCAACAATCCTTCCCTCCATCTACTATACAGAACGTGCATAAAGATTTTTTTTTCTGCTCGTCCTCCTCTTCCTTCTACTCTTACTCTTCCTCTCCTCCACTTCCACCACTAGCCCTGCAACCCCGTCCTCCCCTCTTCCTCCCCCTCCTCCTCCTCCCTCCTCCTCCTCCGTCTCCCCTCCCCCTTCCTTCCTCCCCTCCTCCTCCCCTCTCCTCCCCATCCCCCTCCTCCCCTCCCCCTCCTCCCCACCCCCTCCCCCTCCCCCTCTCCTCCTCGCTCCATCACCCGCCATCATCCCCCCTCCCTTGCATGTAAGAGTCCCATAGAGTTCGTTAACAGCTGTAACTCAGCGTGACATAAGAGGAATCCTCGTGAATGCTCACTCCATTCATTCCGAAGAACTCTACCGCAGCAACAGGTCTTTCGGTCGATGTTACCCCCAACTTGAAGGTCCGACTTAGGAGGAAGATCGACCGAAATTTCTGGCAAGAAGAAGAAAGGAGAAGAAAGAATAAGAAGAAGTAGAAGAAAATGAAAAACAAGAAGAAACAAAGATCGTCCGAAATTTCTGGCAAGAAGCAAAGAAAAGAAGAATTAGAAGAAAAAGAAAGAATAAGAAAAAAAATGAAAAAAACAAGAAAAACAAAGATCGACCGAAACTGCTGGCAAGAAGAAAAGAGAAAGAAGAAAAAAGAAAATATGAAGAAAAAAAGAAAAAAAAAGAAAAAGAAAATTGAACAAAGAACTTTTGACGCCAACGACCCTTCAAGAAACTGCCCACCCTGAACACAAGAGGATGTGAACTATGGCTTTCTAAGTTAAGGACTGTGAACTTGAAAACTGGAAACTTGAAAGGCTGGAAACGAAAGCCTGCGACCGGGGATTTGGAAACACTGGGTAGGACCCCGGAGTAACCGACACCAGACGGGAGATGATAATAATAATAATAATAATAATAATAATAATTATAATAATAAAAAAATGAAAAATCTCTGGCATAAATAAATAAGAAATTAAAAAAATCTCTGGGAAGTTACGTTAAATTGGTGTCCTTCTTTGTTTTCTTTCTATAAGTAAACATACTTTCACTTTCTCTGTCTCTGTTTTTTTCTCTCTCTTTGTTTCTTAGTTATCCTCTCTGTATGCCTGTCTGTCTCTGAACTCTGTTTGACTGTCTACTTTCTTCTTCACTCTTTCTCCCTCCCTTTCCCTCCTTCCTTTCTCTCCATCCCTCCCTTCCCTCTACCCCCCCCCTTCCCTCCATCCCTCTCCCTCCCTCCCTCCATCCACCCCTCCTTTCCCTCTCCCTCTACCCCTCCTTCCCTCCCTTTCCCTCCACCTTTCCCTCCATCCCCTCTCACCCACTCCCTTCCAACCTATACGTCCCACAAAGTTCCTCGCGGCTTTACTCTCTCTCTCTCCGTCGCGAATATTCTTTGAGATCTCTCGGTGGTCACGTGTAGCATGGTCGCTCCACACTCCACTGGTTATTCTTAGCATCGTCGCATTCACACAGTCAATATCCATCGTTAACTGAGTGTCTTTGCTAGCCGCGTGTGTGTGTGTGTGTGTGTGTGTGTGTGTGTGTGTGTGTGTGTGTGTGTGTGTGTGTGTGTGTGTTGTGTGTGTGTGGTGTGTGTGTGTGTGTGTGTGTGTGTGTGTGTGTGTAAGTGTAAGTGTGTGTGTGCGTGTGCGTGTGCGTGTGTGTTGCGTGTGCGTGCGTTTGTGTGTGTGTGTTTGTCTGTGTGTGTTTTTTTTGTGTGTGACTTTGTGCGTGTGCGCGCGTGTGTGTATGTGTGTGTGTGTGAGTGTGCGTGTCTGTGTGTGTGTGTGAGGGTGTGAGTGTGCGTGTCTGTGTGTGTGTGTGCTTCACGTTCTTTCTGTTCGTCATTTTTTGTCTGCCTGTTTTGTTTTCATTAGTCGTTTTTCGTATGTTTTTCATTAATTGTATTCGTTTTTTCGTGTTCGAAAAGTCAAAGTTGGTACAAAGAAGCGTGGAAATATCTTCTCAATTTCCTTTTAACTAACTGTGCGTTTAATGTTTACTCAGTTATATTTGTGTAGGAATTTCTCTCTTTTTTTCTCCTTCTCTTTCGTCTTCGTCATGTTCTCCTTGCCTTTATTTACAACCCCCCCCCCCCTTCGAATTTTCGCAGCCATCTGTTCCGACATAAAATTTGGTAAATTTTATTTAAAAATTGTTCTAACTGCCTCCTCGGTCTCCTTTCTCTCCCTTCTCCTACTCGCCATTCCTTTCCTTTTTATCTTAATTTACTTTCTGTCCTTTCCCTCCTTTAGAGCCCCTTTCACGCTGTCTTTCCTATCTTGGTTTATCTTTGTCTTTCCTATCTTTCTGTCTACTATCTCCCCATCTTCCTCACTTCTCTCTCCCTCTTCTTCTTTCCTCGTTATATCCCCCCATCTCCCTCCGTCCTCTTTCCCTCTTCCTCTTTCCAATATTCCTCTTCCTCTTTCCTATATCCTCCCCATCCTCCCTCATTCTTCTCCTCTAGTTCCTCCTTCTACCCTTTCATCAACCTCCCTCCCATATCCCCCCCCCTCATCACCCCTCCCCATCCGGATGACCACAGCCGCCCCCCCCCCCATCGGACCGCCACCTTCCGAAACACCGCAGTCTCCACGGCAAGTCCTTAAACTTAGTATAACCTCCCTACCCCCCCCATATTCCCTCCCTTCTTCCTCCCTCCTTTTGTTGGAGGAACGGGGGATGGGAGGGAAGGAGGAAAGCGATGGAGGGAAGACAGGGAAGGAAGGAGGGAAGAGGAAGGAGGAGGCAGAGGGAGAGGGGAGGCAGAGGGAGGGGAGAGGGGGAGGAGAGGGAGAGGGGGAGGAGAGGGGGAGAGGAGGGGAGAGAGAGAGAGAGACAGCGAGAGAGACAGACGAGAGAGAGAGAGAGAGAGAGAGAGAGAGAGAGAGAGAGAGAGAGAGAGAGAGAGAGAGAGAGAGAGAGAGAAGAGAGAGAGAGAGAGAGAGAGGCGCAATGACAGAGACTAAAGTATAAATAGAAACATATAATACAAGGCAGAAAAGGCATGAGGACACCGTGCATTACCTCCGACTGTGTCCAAGGCACGGGACACCCCAAAGTGTGAGCACGTCAAGCTGGCAACACTGAATCTACAGTGTGTCCTCAACCATGTCCGCTAGACCTCCCCCCTCCCCCCTCGTTTACCTCCTTTCTCACGCCGTTCCTTACGTTCCTTCTTTACCCCCCCCCCCTTTCCTCCCATACGCCATGTCCAGAGAGCGCACCATGTCACCCTTTCTTATCCTCGTCTGTTTCCCCCTTCCGTGGTTCGCTGCAGCCGTTCTGAACTGCGATTTCTTTTCTTTTTTTCCATTTCATTATTTCTGGCTCGTTATTTCCTTATCTTCCCGATTCCAAGATTTTATCTAAATCTAAATTTGTACCTCCGTCCGCTCACTCTTTCTATACAAGCGTTAATTTTGCTCAAGTTTGTTTCTGCTTTAGTTCCCTTTCCTAAAAAGTTTTATTCTCTCTAAATCAAAGATAATATATATATATATATATATATATATATATATATATATATATATATATATATATATATATATATAGAGCTAGATAAATGAAAAGTTTATACACAATGTTAAACAGAAAAACAAAAACACCTGATAACCCCGCCCCCGAAAAAGAGAAGCAAAAATCGTGGACCAAGCCAGAGCCAAAATCAAAACACCTCACCCACGACAACAGCCACGGGAGTCGATCTAAAAGTCCAAATGTCAGGATGGCACGGACGAGGCGATGCAAATTTCGGCTCAAAATAATAGCTGCGAGCTGTCGAAGGGCTCCTCTACTTCCTTAGAGTGTCATCAACCTGGAGGCTTTCGTGCAAAGTTGCCAATCCAAAAGTTTCACTTTCACACTCACTGCACTACTCTTGTCTTTATATATTCTACCTTCTCTGCGATGATCTCTTCCGCGATTATTTTATATATTCTATCACAAAGACATAATTTCATTAATCAAGAAGACACGGGAGTATCAGTTCGCCTACGCGGCGTCACGTTCCCATCTACTACGAAGCGAGAGAAAAAATGGTTCCACGGGACTGTCGAGGAACCGCCGCGGACGTTGGCAGCGCTGTTTTCATGACTGGCTCAATTTTCAAAGTGGCGTCAGATGTTTTTCAGAGCCTTACACTCTCATAGTCGTGCATGTTGTATCATGCCAGAAAACAGCGCAGCACGCTTTGCACCTAAAGGAAATGTATAGCATTAGTTTGTGTCTGGCGTCGATTGGACCAAAATACACGAGGCGTTCGTTTTGGCGAGGACGTTCAAGTGAAGATGATACTTGAGCATTTATTCAGCCTAATGACTTCTCCACTTTCGGAAACTTGAACGCAAACTTAGCCGAAAACGTTCGTCTTCATATTCCCGTGCTGTAAGCAGCATAAATATAACCGACAAAGGCTAAGTCTAACGCTGATGCCTAAGTCAACCGAAAGGGTTAGGAAACGGCGCTCACGGTCACTGTCCTGTACATAAACAAAGAACAATCGAGCTCCCGGGCGCTCCTTACACCGCAAGCCTTTCCTTTTAATTAACGAAAGAAGAGAGAGAGAGAGCGAGACATAGAGAAAGAGAGACCAGTAGAGCATATCGACTAATATCCTCCGATATCTGGATATTCGTGCCATCAACGTGGTCCTGTGTAAATAACCCGCTGGCAACCTCTTACGTGAAGGAGTAATTCCACGCGTTTGTTTCCCTCGAGGACGCCCTAGGCCGAGCCACCCACGGCACGTGCACCTGGTGTGTGGCCAGCTAAGAAGATGGAGGAGAAGAAGAAGCAGAAGAAAGAGAGAGGGAGAGCGAGGGAGGGAGGAACATTTACACAACTCCCGTAAGTCCTTCGCAAATCTTAGTTGAGATCACTGACTTTTGTAGTTAATGACTGGGCCAGTTTTTTCTCAAGCAAACCTCACAGTTCTCCCTTTTTGTAATAAATGCATACTCGGGTGAATAAATGAAAGATAACATACTGTGCGTTTGTGTATATGTATGTCTGTACATACATACACATACACACACAGACACACACAC
>NW_020871106.1:329219-330694 GCF_003789085.1 Penaeus vannamei
TGGTACATTACATAGCAAAGCACCTACTCTTGCAATTCAGCTTGTTATGAAAAACAAGGAATTGTATGATGGTTTGTGGATGACAATATTTTATATTTGTCATTACTGTTATCTTCAACACAGTTACTATCACCATGGTTATTACGTTTCTTATTATTTCGACACGGTTATAATAATGGCGAATAATGTGATGATGATGATGTTATTAGTAGTGGTTCCATCATTCCTAAATTACCTAGTTTCTCTGTCTTTCTTTCTCTCTCTCTCTTTCTCTTTCTCTGTGTCAGTCAGTCAGTCAGTCAGTCAGTCTCTCTCTCTCTCTCTCTCTCTCTCTCTCTCTGCTTCTATCTCTCTCTCTCTCTCTCTCCTCTCTCTCTCTCTCTCTCTCTGTGTGTGGTGTGTGGTGCTGTAGTGTGTTGTGTTGTGTGTTGGTGTGGGTGTGTGTGTATATACCCTGTGAATGGTGTGTTGTGTGAATGAATGTGAAATGTGAGTGTGTGCGTGCGTGCGTGGCGTGTGAGTGCGTACATGCACTCACACGCTTCACCACAAATGGATCGCAATTTTGAATCGGAGGCAATTTTGAATGAGACGACGAGCAAGTATGCTATGGCGGCCATGTGTGGAATAAAGATCCTAGCGAACTAGTGTGGTAAAAAAAAAATACATACTTCTCAATATATTTCTAAATATACTTGAGTTTACCTTTGAACATGAATGCACGTTCAAAGTTTAAGCTGAATCGCTATATTTAACAAACAAGGAAAAAACATGAAGAACTGTCATTTATCAGTGCATAAATACATGCATTTTGTGTTTCCTATAAAAATTTAACTGTGCCGATTATCAATTATCTAATCAAAATGGGTAAATGCGGACAGATACCGAACTTATCTCTGCAATGTTCTAAATACATGCCAATATCTTTCATAAAATTATATTCCCTTTAAATCGTCAATGCATCTATACATCTAATATAACGAAGATAAAACACAGAATCGCAGAAGAAAAGAGAATAACCAAGTAGACAGATAAATAGCCAATTAAATGCACACATGAACAACCAACATAAGCATTACATACACGTTCATTCACGTATAACAGAGCCCCACCATTTGTCCCGAAAGGTCATGAAGTATAACCCAGGTCATGAGGTCTATTGCGTGACGAAGAGGCCTTCATGAGGTGGTCATAGGGTCACGTGAGCCTAACCAGGGAGGTCAGAGGTCAGACGACAATCTTACATACTTGCAGTCAGAAGCGCCCGAGAAAAAAAGAGGAAGAGGGAGCATGTGAAGGAAGTAGGAAAATGCGAAGAGGGAAGGAAGGAGGAAGGGAAATAGGGGAGAGAGAGAGTGTGTGATGTTGATGGTATATACAGATAATCGGTAATAGAAGGTAGGGAGATATACTGTATATGTATGTATATATACATACATAATACACATATATAATATATATAATATATATATATA
>NW_020871107.1:0-7500 GCF_003789085.1 Penaeus vannamei
AATAAAATAATAACATATAAAAATGAGAAAATAAACACCGTTTTCTATTCAACCTTTTCAAAAAAAAAAAATCGTATCCTTACCTATCAACATTCTTCAATTGCACATAGTTCTCTACCGGCATAGGCCTGGCTGAGAAAAAGGCTGCGTGAATTAGGCCTGGGTTGTGGGCGCCAGATAGGCCTATGTGGAAAGTGCGGTGGACGTCTGGCACCACGCACTCACGCCCACCGATGACGTCCATCCCGGGCGCCCATATGTCCCAGTCTTGGTCCTGCAAGATGGGCGTGAGGTTGAAGCCAGAGGGAAAATTATTGGAAAATTTTTTTTGTTTTGATTTTTTTTTTTTTGTGTTTTTTTCGTTTTGTTTTTTGTGGTTTTTTGTTTTGTTTGTTTGTGTTTTTTGTCGTTTGTTTGGTTGGGTTGGTTGGTTTTTCGTTGTTTTTTGTGTTTTTTGTTTTTGGTTTTGTTTTTGTTTTTTGGGTTTGTTGTCGTGTTTTGTTTGTTTGTTTGTTTTGGTTTGTTTTTTGGGAACTGGCAGAGTTAGTGTGATTTTCTTCTTTGGCTGAAGGAAAAGGGAAAAGATTGTGTGTATTGTTTGGAAAAGAATTTTGATTGACAGTAAAGGAAATAAAAAATATATTATTTGAACATTTTTGTTTTTTTTTTTGTTGTTGTTGTTGTTGTCTTTAGGAACCGGTGTAAAAGAAATTTGGATTAACAGTAAAGGAAATTTTTTTTAAAATATACTTATGACATTCTTGAGGGCTCATCTAATTACAGGATAAAAATGAAAGAGTTCTATTTGATTTCCACATAAAGATGAAAGAATTAAACAAAACAATGTTAAACAGAAATGTACTCTCTAAAAATACTTTATTCTGCCAAAGAAAGATGTGATCAAAATAATTATAGCAGTAATATTAAGGAGGACCATGATAACTATATTAATAACAGTAGTGAAGTTAGCACTGGTGGCAATATCACAATATTCTGTAATTCTATCAAGAAAAAGAAATCATAAATTAGAGAGAAAAACAAAACCAAAAAGGGACTACATAGAGGCAGAGGGAGGAAGGGAGGGAGAGGAGAGAATAGAGAGAAACAAGAGAGAGAGAGAGAAGAGACAGACAGAACAGACAGAGACAGAGAGGAGAGAGAAGAGAGAGAGAGAGAAGAGAGAGAGAGGAGAGGAGAGAGAGAGAGGAGAGAGAGAGAGAGGAGATAGAGGAGAGAAGAGAGAGAGAGAGAGAGAGAGAGAACGAAAGAAAGAGGAAAGAGAAAGAGAGCAAGCGAGCAAGCAAAGCAAAGCAACAGAGAGAAGAGAGACAGAGAAAGAGAACAGAGAGAAAGAGAGACAGAGAAAGAGCAACAGAGAGAAAGAGAGCCAGAGAGATCCAGAAAGACAAAGAGATTAAAACACAACAAAACCGCCATTTTTGCAATCCCGCCCCACCCCCTACCCACCCACCGCCACCCACCCAAACCCGCAGGACACCCCACCTTCTTCTTCCAGTGCCAAAGCCCGCAGCAATTCCTCCGCCAGATGCCTCGTGAGCATCCACCCAAAGCCAGGTAAGGTCTCCACGCGGCGCAACAAGCTGGGGTCATGGGCCACGTGCAAGCTGCTAAGGTCATTCCAGGCACTCACGCACACGAGGCTGGAGTCGTGGTCAAGCAGCCAGGCCGTTTGGTTGAAGAAACTGGGGGAAAGGGGAGGGGTGATGAAAGGGGAAGGGGAGTGGTGATAAAAGTGGGAAGGGGAGTGGTGATAAAAAGGGGGAAGGGAGGGGTGATAAGAGGGAAGAGAAGCGGAGGGGGGTGATAAGAGGGGGAAGGGAAGTGAAAGTGGGTAAAAGTGGAAGGGGAGGGGTGATAAGAGGGAAGGGGAGGGGTGATAAGAGGGGAAGGGGGGATAAGAGGGGAAGATGAGGAGGGGTGGTGATAAGAAAGGGGGGATAAGGGGAAGGGAGGGGTGATAAAAGTGGGAAAGGGGTGGTGAATAAAGGGGGAAGGGGAGTAAAAAATACATAAATACACACGCACTTACACTCACACACAAACATAATCACACACGCTCTTACCCACACACACATACACACGCTCTAACCCTCACACAAACATAAACACAACACGCGCTTACCCTCACACACACAATACACACGCTTACCCTCACTCACACACATAAATACACACGCACTTACCCCCCCACACACACACACACCATACACACGCACTTACCACACACACATAAAACACACACGCTCTTACCCTCACCACACATCAATACAACACACACACATAAATACACACGCACTTACCCTCACACACACACAAATACACACGCACTTACCCTCACACACACATAAATACACACATAAAACACACACGCACTTACCCTCACTCACATAAATACACACACCACACCTTACTCTCAACACTTACTCTCACACAATAAATACACACACCACATAAACACAACAGCACTTACCCTCACACACACATAAAATACCACACGCACTTACCCTCACAAACATAAATACACAACATAATACACACGCACTTACCCCTACCCCCACACACACACACAATACACACGCACTTACCCCCCCACACACACACACAATACACACGCGCTTACCCTCACACCACATAAATACACACGCACTTACCCTCACACACACACAATACACACGCACTTACCCCCCCCCCCCCCCACGCACACGCACTTACCCACACATAAATACACACGCACTTACCCACACACCCATAAACACACACGCTCTTACCCACACACAAAATCAATACACACACACATAAATACACACGCACTTACCCACACACACACATAAATACACACGCACTTACCCACACACACACACACAAACATAAATACACACGCACTTACCCACACACACACGCAATACGGGTCTTTCCCCCACTCCGGCGCTCACCTGAAGAAGTCTGGGGCAACGAGCAGGTCCTCCTCCAGCAGAATAGCCTTAGGAGCCTCAGGGAAACGGGGGCGGCTTCGAGGGCTTTGCGGTAGTGCTCGGCGATCTTACCCTCGATCTGGCTGTCGACCTCGACCAGGTCCTCCTCGTAAGGGACCTGAGAATGGGCGGGAAGGAGGGCGTGATGTGGGGGTCTTCTCTACTCTGTGTTTTGGTTCGGTCTCTTGTCTTTCTGTCTGTCTAGCTGTCTGGCTATGTCGATCACGTTATGTCTCTCTTTGTCTCTGTTCTTCTCTCTCTTATCTCTCTCTCTCTCTCTTCTCTCTCTCTCTCTCTCTCTCTCTCTCTCTCTCTCTCTCTCTCTCTCTCTCTCTTTCTCTCTCTCTTCTCTCTCTCTTTCCTATATAATATATATATATATATAATATATATATATATATATATATATATATATATATATATATATATTATATATATATCCATCTCTCTCTCCATCTATATATATCTCTGTTGAGGAAGATAGTCAAATGACTCACCTTCCCTCATTATGTCACTTATCCTACCCCCCAATGGGATTCTTGACACTCTAAGTACCTGTAGAAGTTCAAGGAGCTCGACAACCTCCGGATGGTGGCCGTGTACATACACAAGAATCCTTCGAGTGTGTCCTCCGGGCTGCCTGAGTACCGTCACGAGGGTCCTAGAACGTAAATAAGGATTTTATATCTGTCGTCCACCTCTTTTTTCATCGGGTTTAGTAGCCATGGAAGGAACTTGTCTTCGGTTTAAGAGGTTTTAAGATATTGAGTGATGTGAAGGGTGTTACCTGTAGAGATAAGGTGGTCGGTTGTCAGCCACTATGACCAGGACGGACCGTCGATGGCGCTGTCTGCTAGCTGTTGATGTCACGTGGAGGGTGAGTAAGAACGGTTGTTTTTTTTTCATTTATTTATCTACTAGTTACTATTTAATCATTTTTATATATTTATCATTTATATATATATTTCATTTATTATATATATGTATATGTATTTATTCATTTTTTATCTATCTATCTATATATTCGTTTATTTATCTTTATATACCTTTTATTAACGTATGTGTGTTAGTTTACGATCTATGGTTATTAAACTTCTTTATTAATATTATATATATATATATATATATAATATAATATATATATATATATATATATATATAATAATATAATATATATATATGTTATTTCACTGATCTTTTCTGCGCGTTACTTAGAACGTGTGGTTAGCATGGTTTCAGTTTCTTCTGCAACTCTTTCTCTCCCCTATCTCTCTCTGTCTTCTCTCTTCTCCTGCCTCTCTCTCTCTCTCTCCCTCCATCTCTCTCTATCTCTCTCTATCCCTCTGTCTCTCTCTGTCTTCTCTCTGGCTCTCTTTCTCCCCTCTCTCTCAATCCCTCTCCTTCTCTCTCTATCCCCTCCCCCTCCTCTCCTATCCCTCTCCCTCTCTCTATCTTATTCTCTCTCTATCCCTCCCTCTCCCTCTTCCCTCTCCCTCTTCCCTCTATCCCTCCCTCCTCTCTTCTATCCCTCTCTCTCTCTCTCTTTCTCTCTCTCTACCCTCTCCCTCTCCCTCTCTCTCTATCCCTCTCCCTCCCTCTCCCTCTATCCCTCTCTCTATACCATGCTGTTGTAGCACATGTTTCTGACCTCAGGCGGGTGGTAGGTGAGAGGAGCCGGGTTCTCGCAGGAGCACAGGGTCCCGTAGCCGTCGTGGCGGCGCAGAGAAGGAGGCCCTGGCAGCTTCTCGGGGCTCGCTCGTGGGGAAGCAAGAAGACTCTGTGGTGGAAGGTTTGTGGTCGGGTATCGTAAGGCTGTAAGGTTGTTTTTCCTATATGTGTCCTATATCTGAATGATCGTTTGGGATTTTAGGACTATGTCATTTATGAGAATTCTTTAGGACTTCACAAGGAGACACGTAGATATATCGTATATCAGAATTTAGGACTTCACTGGAAACCCAAATATATCCTATATCAGAACTGTCTTTTAGGACTTCACTAAGATACACGTAGATAAAGGATTTATCAGAATTGGGGCTTCACTAGGACACACGTAGATATCGTATATCAGAACTATCTTTTAGGACCACTAGGAGACGTAGATATATCATATATCAGAATCTAGGATTTCACTAAGAGAAACGTGGATATATCGTATATCAGAAATTAAGACCACTAGGAGACACGTAGATATATCATATATCAGAAGCTAGGACTTTACTAGGAGACACGCAAATATATCTTATAATACAACTATCTTTTATGACTTCTCTAGGAGACATGTCGATATATCACATATCAGAACTTCGGACAACACTAGGAAGAACCCAAATATATCCTATATCAGAATTTAGGACTTCATCAGAAACCCAAATATATCCTATATCAGAACTATCTTTCCGGACTTCACTAGGAGACACGTAGGTAAATCATTTATCAGAATTAGGACTACTAGGAGACACGCAAATATATCCTACATCAGAATTATAAATATATCTTATATAAGAATTATCTTTTAGGACTTCACAAAGAGACACGTAGATATATCATATATCAGAATTTAGGACTCCACTAAGAGGAACCCAAATATATCCTATATCACAATTTATCTTTTAGGACTTCAGAATTTAGAATTTATATATCAGAATTTAGGACAACTAGGAGAAGCCCAAATATATCCTATATCAGAATTATCAGAATTTAGGACTCCACTAGGAGACACCCAAATATATCCTATACCACAATTATCTTTTAGGACCAGAATATAGAATTTATATATCAGAATTTAGGACTCCACTAGGAGGAACCCAAGTATATCCTATATCAGAATTATCAGAATTTAGGACTCAACTAGGAGAAACCCAGATACATCCTATATCACAATTATCTTTTAGGACTTCAGAATTTAGAATTTATATATCAGAATTTAGGACAACGGAGGAACCCAAATATATCCTATATCAGAATTATCTTTTAGGACCAGAATTTAGAATTTATATAGAGATTTAGGACCACTAGGAGAAACCCAAATATATCCTATATCACAATTATCTTTTAGGACTCCACTAGGAGGAACCCAAATATATCCTATAACAGAATTTCATCAGAATTTAGGACTCAACTAGGAGGAACCCAAATATATCCTATATCAGAATTATCAGAATTTAGGACTCAACTAGAGGAACCCAAATATATCCTATATCAGAATTATCAGAATTTAGGACCAGAATTTAGAATTTATATATCAGAATTTAGGACTCCACTAGGAGGAACCCAAATATATCCTATATCAGAATTATCAGAATTTAGGACTCAACTAGGAGAAACCCAAATATATCCTATATCAGAAATTATCTTTTAGGACTTCAGAATTTAGAATTTATATAGAGATTTAGGACTCAACTAGGAGAAACCCAAATATATCCTATATCAGAATTATCAGAATTTAGGACCAGAATCTAGAATTTATATATCAGAATTTAGGACCACTAGGAGGAACCCAAATATATCCTATATCAGAATTATCTTTTAGGACTTCAGAATTTAGAATTTATATAATTTTAGGACCGCTAGGAGACACCCAAATATATCCTATATCAGAATTATCAGAATTTAGGACTTCAGAATTTAGAATTTATATAGAGATTTAGGACCACTAGGAGGAACCCAAATATATCCTATATCAAAATTATCTTTTAGGACTTCAGAATTTAGAATTTATATATCAGGACTCCACTAGGAGACACCCAAATATATATCCTATATCAGAATTCAGAAGTTAGGACTCCACTAGGAGAAAGTCAAATATATCCTATATCAGAATTATCAGAATTTAGGACTCCACTAGGAGAAACCCAAATATATCCTATAACAGAATTATCGTTTATTCTACGGAACAGCTTCGAGGTCGTCTCTCCCCCTCACCCGAAGGAAGTCGAGGAACTTGCACCTCGAGGACCACGGGGAGGACCACAGGACCCCGTGGTTCCCCTCTCGTCGACGTTGGGCGTGGCAGCCTCCCCCCAGGTCCTCCCGCCCACCGTGCCCACCCACGCGAGGTTATTGCGGAAGCGGAGGGCGTGGGCGGTTCACGCCAAACGACTGAAGGAGGGAGCGCGCCGTCGGGGTCAGGTTGAGGGCCCCGTCGTTCTGGAAGAGAGGCGGAGTGGGAAAACCTTTTTTTATTTATTTATTTTTATTTATTTATTTGATTTGATTTTATTTATTTATATATTTATTATTATTATTATTATTATTTTTTTTTTTTTTTTTTTTTTTTTTTTTTTTTTTTTTTTTTTTTTTTTTTTTTTAGACTTTCTGGTGAGCTTGGGAGAGTCTTCTTCGAACGGTTGTTGGTGTCGTGGGATTTTACACGTATTGAATGTCCAAGAATAAGACAGCGATATGCATTATAACAACACAGAAATAGCCATAATAACAACACAGAAATAGCCATAATAACAAAGAAATAACCATAATAACAACACAGAAATAGCCATAATAACAG
>NW_020871107.1:12500-13521 GCF_003789085.1 Penaeus vannamei
CTGTATAATATTTCTGAATCTAATCTGAACAATAACATATTTTCTACTTGTGCGCTATGACTACTCATTTCATAACTCACCATTCACATACTCAACTCGTCTACTCAGCACTCACACAGCCACATATGCACGTCGTCTCTCCTTTCACAAACCCGTTAATTGCACAAGAATTACATGTGTACTGTTTCGGTGAAGATAATCGACGTGCGCCAATCGTGTATTCTTGTTTTGCATTATGTTTTATCGTGCAAATGTTGTCTTGAGAAAGTATATTTTGATGTAATGAGTCGCTCCCGAAGTATGAGGACTGCATTACTAGTTTTCATTATTGCTTTGCCTCAAATTGCTGTTGTTGACGTTGATAGACAATTTCAATGAAATGAGATAGAATATTTACTATTAAGATGTATACTGTATGCACTATTGCACTGCACACTGATGAATTCTGCATTGTTGCATTTTCATTTTTTCCCAAGGAAATTAGTCGTTCAAGACGTTCTTGCGAACTGCGACACCTTTTGCTTCCTTGTAGTTCTGCACAATGCTTATCTCTTGTAGATTTTCATTTCCTGCTATCTGAGACAATTGCAACTCAAGCAAGTCCTTGCAGACTATTGCAATTGTCTCCCTAAGCATGCTCCTCTGTCTACCTTTAGACAGTGAATTATTGGAAATAATACATTAAAATTGAAAATTCATGCAAATAACCGAAATAACACATTGCAATCTGATATATTTTGATTATATCTTACAGCCCTTGCTATCACACAACCCCCCACTTTTTGCCCTCCTGTCTCTCGCCCTGTCTCTGCCCCCAGTGTACTTCTTTCAGAGAACGCCAGTATTCGCCCGTCAAGGCCGTCAAGGCGTATGCCAAGCGATCTGAGGAACAAGGATTACCTACCCACGTCCCCAACACTAGGGACTCCCGACCCACTCTTGAAAGCTACAGGACATTCGATCTTGGGTCACAGGCTGACCTGGACGGCTCCCTCTGGAGTCTCTCCCCACACGCGCCCCA
>NW_020871107.1:14132-16632 GCF_003789085.1 Penaeus vannamei
GGAGCATTAAATCCCGGGGTGTAACTCGAAACAGGTTGGAAAGCATCGAGACAATCCGGCCAGCTTGAGTTATGACATAATGAGACAGCTCTAAATAGGTGAAACCAGAAGCTGCGTGTGTGTTAGTACATAATATGAAGTGAGTAAGGCTACATGTTATTAGGGAGTGTTCTATGCTCCAGTAGTGTGTGTGCGTGCATGCGTACGTGTGTGTGTGTGTGTGTGTGTGTGTGTGTGTGTGTGTGTGTGTGTGTGTGTGTGTGTGTGTGTGTGTGTGTGTGTGTGTGTGTGTGCACGTGCGTGCGTGCGGTTTGTATGTGTGCTTTTGTGTGAATACCAGTATTAACAATAATTGTGGTGATAATGCAGGCTAAACACTCCCCCGCAATAGATGTTATTGGCGATAAGACCCGAATCAGAACATTTTCTCTATCGCGTGTCCATCAGGTGTCAATTTTGGGGCAGTGTGACACCACCTTAATATCGTACGTATAAATGCAACTATCACATTTGACTGCATGTTATCAGGATGCATCAGTCGCCTCTTCGGCGCCGCCCTTCCACTCATCGTAGACGTGCTCCTCGTCCACGCACGCGGCAGAGCTCACGTACAGGGAGTTGATGGAGTCCCACCGCAGGACCTCCGCGCGGGGGGTCTTCTCGGGCTCGATCTCGTGAGGCAGAACCGGAGGAGGAAGGGACGGGAACGGAGGCGCGGGAGGAGGCCAAGACGGAACGAGATTTCGACGAGTCAAATTCGGGAAGGAATATGGATCCTGTCGACCCAGGCGATGCATGACGGCGGCGGAGGAATACACGAGGAGGTTCACGACGGCGAAAGTGAGCATTGAAGTGATATAACTCTGGAACTCTGCTGATGAGTCGTCTGCTATGTCCGGTTGGTCCTGAAATAATGATTGAAATTTTGTGATGCCTTGTCATTTGCATAAAACTATCTGGTCAAAAGAAAACAATAGTATTAATGATAAGAACGGTAATATAGAAAGAATGATAATCATAATAATCATGATGATGATATTGATAATGATACCCCTGCCCCCCCCAAAAAAAAAGTAATAATATCAATATTAATAATAGTAAGGGTAATGATAAGGACATCAAAATTAGTCGCAATAGTGAAAATAAAAATAACATGAACAGTCGGCAGCAGTAGTAGCAGCTTACAGATTCTCGTGATGAGGCGGCAGGTGGCCAATGATAATGATAAACACGATGGTAATGATGATAAAACAGTCATAATCAGGACAATTATGATCATCGTGCTATCATTGGTTGTATTGAAAATAAAATGATAATAATCATTATAAGAATGAAAAATAACACAATGACAATGATAACGATAATACTGCTGACTACAACAGTGAAGGTTATATATAATGAGAATAATACTGATAATAACAATTACGACGTGAGGATAATGATGCAATACTACTGGTACTTAAAATAAATGATAATAATAATAATAATGATAAAAATAATAGTAGTAATTATCCGGAAGATCATAATAATGATAATAATAATAATAATATTTATAATGATAAGATCATTACAAGTAGCAGGATTAGTAGTAATAATGATAATGATAATAAAAAATCATCCTCATCATAATGATAATGATAACAATGATGATAATCATAATGATAGCAACGAGTGTTACAACCATAACGATAATATTAATGGCAATATCAATAACAATGATGACAATAATAATGATTATAATAATAACAACAATAATAACCATTATTATTATCATCGTCATTATCATATGATGATAATAATAATAGTAATAATGAAGATAGTATTGGTGATGATAACAAAGAGAACAATAATAATAGTCATTATTATCATTATTACATTAATATTAATAATAATGATAATAATAATTATGATAATAAAAATGATAATGACAGTGATAATAAATAATAGTAATAATGAAAATCACAGTCACCATAATAAGAAAAACAATAACAACAATTTTAATTATGTGAATAGTATTGGTATAGTAATTTATATTATATAAGATAATAATAATGAATAATATAATATAATAATAATAATAATAATAATATTATTATTATTATAATACAGTAATCATAACAAAAATAATGATAATGATACTAATGGTAATAATAAAAATGATAAAAATGACAACAACTCTACTACAACAAAAAACAACAACAATAATAATAATAATAGTAAAAATAAACGATTAATAATAATAATAATAATAATAATAATAATAATAATAATAATAATAATAATAAATAATAATAATAATAATAAAAATATATTTTTGAAGATGGTGATAATGGTAATAATAATAAAGCAACAAAATATACTGGTTAATATTAATGATAATAAGAAAACAATAACAACAATTTTAATTATGTGAATAGTATTGGTATAGTAATTTATATTTATATAATAATACTAATAATGATAATAATAATAATAATAATAATAATAATAATAATAATAA
>NW_020871107.1:21632-24132 GCF_003789085.1 Penaeus vannamei
CACAACACAACAACACTCACACACACACACACACCACACACACACACACCACACACACACACACACACCACACACATATATATATATATATATTATATAATATATATATATATAATAATATAAATGTATATATATATATATATATATATATAATATATATATATATATGTATATATATATATTATATATATATATATTATATAATATATATATATATATATATATATTCCCATTTATACACAGACACACATGTATGTTTGTGTGTGCATGCGTAGCGTGCTTGTGCTTTCGTGTCCGTATGCATGTATATAAGCGTAAGACTATCTCTGTGTATTCGTTTGCTTGTGTTTCGTTAATTTTTTTTTTCTTTCCCTTAAGAAATTATTTCTGTTTATCTATTTTATTTCGATTCGTGTATTTCTCAGGAAAAGAAAACGCCAATCCTTAATTCCGGAAATTAATTATTCAAATGAAGCCACAAACTTGGACTCTAATTAAGAGGCCCTTCATTATAAGGATTTGTCTAGGAAATAAAATTAATTAATGTCAGGAAAAAAATCTATAATCTAATTATCTTGTCTTCTCTTTCGTTGTTTTCTTCTTCCACTTTTTCTTTATTTTCTTCCTCTTTGCTGTTATTTTGCCCAATTTGTTGTAATCGAGTTTTCTTGTTTTTTTCTGACATGTATGTAGTTTTATATGTTTCTGTGTTTTTGTTTTGTTTGTTATTCTTCTGTTTTCTCTTTATCTTGACTAAATGAGTTATCCTCAGACATTATTTATTATTGATTCTATTGAAGATACAGAAAAGTAAATAAAGACAGCCTTTACATTCCCACTCTTTGTCTTTTTTTTTCTCTCTCTCTCTTCATATGATCATCTTTTTGTTGTTGTTTCAAATTTCATGTGTTACTTTTTTTTATTTTTTTTTTATCTTGTTTGTCCGTTCTTTCTTTGACGTATTTTGTGTTTTTTTTCGTTATCTATTTTTTATATAATTGGGTTATTGTTTATTTTTTGTTTTTGTTATTTTATTGTTGTTGTATGCTTTTATGATCCATGTTTTCTCTTATTTTGGTCTGTTTTTGTCTATTTTGTTGTTGATGTTGTTTTGTTTTAGGATTTCATTTGATATTTGATTTTATTATTTTTTTTTATGTAAATTTGTCTTTTTTGTCTGTTAATCTAATTTCGTTTCCTTTGTTTTCCTTGTTCTTGTTGTTGATTTTGGGTCTTTTTTTGTTCGTGTTCTCTAGACATATGTTCTTCCATGTTGACTTATCATTACTTATTATTCTTTTCTTCGTTGTTTATTCTCTTGTTCTTTTATTTTTTTTTCCTCCATCGTTTATCATTCTTTTCTTTTCTAATCAATATATCGTTTGTATTACTGTTTATTTTCTCCCCTCAGTTGTTATTCTCTGGCTGTTCTTACTCCCATCCCTGTTATCATGATCAATTTTATCTTTATCATGGCCACTTCCCTTCTTGTTCTGATCTTCATTTCTAAGTCTTCTTTTCTCCTCTTTCTCCTCCTCTTTCTCCATTCGTTTCAGTCTGACTACGGTGTAACTGTCGCGTTGCATTCCACTTCCTTATCTTTTGCAACTAACTATAAAAAACGAAGAAACAAAAAAAGGTTGGGGATGTTAATTTCAAAACTGATAAGGATCGGTCGGGGTTTTCATTTTATATATATATATATATATATATATATATATATATATATATATATTATATATATATTTTTTAAATTTAATTGTATTATTATTATTATTATTATTATTATTAGCCTTTTTTGTTATGTCTTACCAAATGTATAATGATGTTTCCAGAATTAATGATATGATTATATCTATATTTGTTATTGTTGTAGCAAAAAAAAAAAAAAAAAAAAAAAAAAAAACTCTGCTTATCACTGTTATTATTATTATTCTTATAATAATTATTATCCTCATTTTCATCATTACTATTATCATCATTATCATCATCTTCATTATTATTAACGTCGCCAAGGTTATGTTTTGGTTGCGTTAGTTAGTTAGTTTGTTGGTAAGCACGATAGCTCAAAAAGTTATGAATTTTTCACCAGTCTTATCCTGACTTAGAAGCCATTAAATTTTGTTGATTTTGGGTCATTTTTTTTTGTTCTTGCTCTCTTGACACACGTGTGTTTACGGACGTTACCAGTGTACTTGACAAAGGTAATTTTAATTATTATTATTTATTTTTACGTGTGAATATCTTTATTCTATCAGTGACTTTATTATCTTGGGGGACTTATACGCTCTCTGAGTTATCATGATTATTATTATTATTATTATTATTATTATCATTATTATTATTATTATTATTATTATTATTAGTTATTATGATTATTTTTTTCATTATCATTATTACTATTATTATCATTATTATTATCTTTATTATTATCATTATTACTGATATTATTATTATCATTATTATTATCTTTATTATCATTATTACTGATATTATATTA
>NW_020871107.1:29132-39132 GCF_003789085.1 Penaeus vannamei
AGAAAACGCTGTCATGCAGATACCCGGAGAAGATACTGAACTTGCTATGCTTATATGTGTGAGAAGATATCAACTGTAAAATAGCAAAGCAAAAAAAAACATGACACGTTAATCAAATTTCGCAAGAACTCTACACAGCAAAGATGTCAATCTTGGATGATTGACGGATTCACACGTCTTTTCCAACGAGGTGAAGTTATTCCTAAAAAGGAAAATCCAAGTGTGATCAAAATATTCGATGCCACTATACAGCAAAAAAAAAAAAAAAAAAAAAAAAAAAAAATGAAGAGACGTTACTTTGAAGAAATTTAAGTGATTTACTTATTATTATTATTATTATTATTATTATTTTTAAAGAAGAGAGATGTTGAAATCCTCTACATTACTAAAACCTTGCTTTACATAGAAACACTAAGTAGTTTCACTAACATTCAAGATTTTCCTGTCTATAGATGGCATGTACGATAAGGTGCTAGATTCTGCATATATGGAAATGATATATTTGAATCTAATAAGATCTACCCTACTGCTTTACATAATACAGTTGCAGGGTACACCTCGGTGATTCTAAGAAATAGTATGTATACTATTTCGTTACTGTTGCAATCAAATAGACATTCTCATGTTACAGCAGAATCGTGCAACTATCCCCCAAAAAATGTTTTAAAATAAATCTCACATAAAGTATGTTAAACATGGACCTCTCCGAAGAGAATTCCGTCACCGTGGCCGATTGAGTCCGGTCGCCGATTGAGTCCGGGCGCCGATTGAGTCCGGTCGCCGATTGAGTCCGGTCGCCGATTGAGTCCGGTCGCCGATTGAGTCCGGTCGCCGATTGAGTCCGGTCGCCGACTGAGTCCGGTCGCCGATTGAGTCGGTCGCCGATTGAGTCCGGTCGCCGATTGAGTCCGGTCGCCGACTGAGTCCGGGCGCCGACTGAGTCCGGTCGCCGATTGAGTCCGGTCGCCGATTGAGTCCGGTCGCCGATTGAGTCCGGTCGCCGATTGAGTCCGGTCGCCGATTGAGTCCGGTCGCCGATTGAGTCGGACTGAGTCCGGGCGCCGATTGAGTCCGGTCGCCGACTGAGTCCGGGCGCCGATTGAGTCCGGTCGCCGATTGAGTCCGGTCGCCGATTGAGTCCGGTCGCCGATTGAGTCCGGTCGCCGATTGAGTCCGGTCGCCGATTGAGTCCGGTCGCCGATTGAGTCCGGTCGCCGACTGAGTCCGGGCGCCGACTGAGTCCGGTCGCCGATTGAGTCCGGGCGCCGATTGAGTCCTTTCGCCGATTGAGTCCGGTCGCCGATTGAGTCCGGTCGCCGATTGAGTCCGGTCGCCGATTGAGTCCGGTCGCCGACTGAGTCGGGCGCCGACTGAGTCCGGTCGCCGATTGAGTCCGGGCGCGATTGAGTCCGGTCGCCGATTGAGTCCTTTCGCCGATTGAGTCCGGTCGCCGATTGAGTCGGTCGCCGATTGAGTCCGGTCGCCGATTGAGTCCGGTCGCCGACTGAGTCCGGTCGCCGATTGAGTCCGGTCGCCGATTGAGTCCGGTCGCCGATTGAGTCTGGGCGCCGATTGAGTCCGGTCGCCGATTGGGTCCGGTCGCCGATTGGGTCCGGTCGCCGATTGAGTCCGGTCGCCGATTGAGTCCGGTCGCCGATTGAGTCCGGTCGCCGATTGAGTCCGGTCGCCGATTGAGTCCGGTCGCCGATTGAGTCCGGTCGCCGATTGAGTCCGGTCGCCGATTGAGTCCGGTCGCCGATTGGGTCCGGTCGCCGATTGAGTCCGGTCGCCGATTGAGTCCGGTCGCCGATTGAGTCCGGTCGCCGATTGAGTCCGGTCGCCGACTGAGTCCGGGCGCCGACTGAGTCCGGTCGCCGATTGAGTCCGGGCGCCGATTGAGTCCTTTCGCCGATTGAGTCCGGTCGCCGATTGAGTCCGGTCGCCGATTGAGTCCGGTCGCCGATTGAGTCCGGTCGCCGACTGAGTCCGGTCGCCGATTGAGTCCGGTCGCCGATTGGGTCGGTCGCCGATTGGGTCCGGTCGCCGATTGAGTCCGGTCGCCGATTGAGTTCGGTCGCCGATTGGGTCCGGTCGCCGATTGAGTCCGGTCGCCGATTGAGTCCGGGCGCCGATTGAGTCCGGTCGCCGATTGAGTCCGGTCGCCGATTGAGTCCGGTCGCCGATTGAGTCCGGTCGCCGATTGAGTCCGGTCGCCGATTGAGTCCGGTCGCCGACTGAGTCCGGTCGCCGATTGAGTCCGGTCGCCGATTGGGTCCGGTCGCCGATTGGGTCCGGTCGCCGATTGAGTCCGGTCGCCGATTGAGTTCGGTCGCCGATTGGGTCCGGTCGCCGATTGAGTCCGGTCGCCGATTGAGTCCGGTCGCCGATTGAGTCCGGTCGCCGATTGAGTCCGGTCGCCGACTGAGTCCGGTCGCCGACTGAGTCCGGTCGCCGATTGAGTCCGGTCGCCGATTGAGTCCGGTCGCCGATTGGGTTCGGTCGCCGATTGGGTCCGGTCGCCGATTGAGTCCGGTCGCCGATTGAGTCCGGTCGCCGACTGAGTCCGGTCGCCGATTGAGTCCGGTCGCGCGATTGAGTCCGGTCGCCGATTGGGTCCGGTCGCCGATTGAGTCCGGTCGCCGATTGAGTCCGGTCGCCGATTGAGTTCGGTCGCCGATTGGGTCCGGTCGCCGATTGAGTCCGGTCGCCGATTGGGTCCGGTCGCCGATTGAGTCCGGTCGCCGATTGAGTTCGGTCGCCGATTGGGTCCGGTCGCCGATTGAGTCCGGTCGCCGATTGAGTCCGCGTCGCCGATTGAGTCCGGTCGCCGATTGAGTCCGGTCGCCGATTGGGTCCGGTCGCCGATTGAGTCCGGTCGCCGATTGAGTTCGGTCGCCGATTGGGTCCGGTCGCCGATTGAGTCCGGTCGCCGATTGAGTCCGGTCGCCGATTGGTCCGGTCGCCGATTGAGTCCGGTCGCCGATTGAGTCCGGTCGCCGATTGAATCCGGGCGCCGATTGGGTCCGGCGCGCGATTGAGTCCGGTCGCCGATTGAGTTCGGTCGCCGATTGGGTCCGGTCGCCGATTGAGTCCGGTCGCCGATTGGGTCCGGTCGCCGATTGAGTCCGGGCGCCGATTGGGTCCGGTCGCCGATTGGGTCCGGTCGCCGATTGAGTCCGGTCGCCGATTGAGTCCGGTCGCCGATTGAGTCCGGTCGCCGACTGAGTCCGGTCGCCGATTGAGTCCGGGCGCCGATTGGGTCCGGTCGCCGATTGGGTCCGGTCGCCGATTGAGTCGGTCGCCGATTGAGTCCGGTCGCCGATTGAGTCCGGTCGCCGACTGAGTCCGGTCGCCGATTGAGTCCGGTCGCCGATTGAGTCCGGTCGCCGATTGAGTTCGGTCGCCGATTGAGTCCGGTCGCCGATTGAGTCCGGTCGCCGATTGAGTCCGGGCGCCGATTGAGTCCGGTCGCCGATTGAGTCCGGTCGCCGATTGAGTCCGGTCGCCGATGAGTCGGTCGCCGATTGAGTCCGGCGCCGATTGAGTCCGGTCGCCGATTGAGTCCGGCGCCGATGAGTCCGGGCGCCGATTGGTCGGCGCCGATTTGGAGTCCGGGCGCCGATTGGGTTCCGGTCGCCGATTGGTCCGGTCGCGATTGAGTCGGTCGCCGATTGGGTCCGGTCGCCGATTGAGTCCGGTCGCCGATTGAATCCGGGCGCGCGATTGGTCCGGGGCGCCGATTGAGTCCGGTCGCCGATTGAGTTCGGTCGCCGATTGGGTCCGGTCGCCGATTGAGTCCGGTCGCCGATTGGGTCCGGTCGCCGATTGAGTCGGTCGCGACTGAGTCCGGTCGCCGATTGAGTCCGGTCGCCGATTGAGTCTGGGCGCCGATTGAGTCCGGTCGCCGATTGAGTCCGGTCGCCGATGAGTTCGGTCGCCGATTGGGTCGGTCGCCGATTGAGTCGGTCGCCGATTGAGTCCGGTCGCCGATTGAGTCTGGGCGCCGATTGAGTCCGGTCGCCGATTGGTCCGGTCGCCGATTGAGTTCGGTCGCCGATTGAGTCCGGTCGCCGATTGAGTTCGGTCGCCGATTGGGTCCGGTCGCCGATTGAGTCCGGCGCCGATTGAGTCCGGTCGCCGATTGAGTCCGGTCGCCGATTGAGTCTGGGCGCCGATTGAGTCCGGTCGCCGATTGAGTCGGTCGCCGATTGAGTCCGGTCGCCGATGGTCCGGTCGCCGATTGAGTTCGGTCGCCGATTGGTCCGGTCGCCGATTGAGTCGGTCGCCGATTGAGTCCGGTCGCCGATTGAGTCGGTCGCCGACTGAGTCCGGTCGCCGATTGAGTCGGTCGCCGATTGAGTCCGGTCGCCGATTGAGTCCGGTCGCCGATTGAGTCCGGTCGCCGATTGAGTCCGTCGCCGATTGAGTCCGGTCGCCGATTGGGTCCGGTCGCCGATTGAGTCCGGTCGCCGATTGAGTCCGGTCGCCGATTGGTTCGGTCGCCGATTGGGTCGGTCGCCGATTGAGTCCGGTCGCCGATTGGGTCCGGTCGCCGATTGAGTCCGGTCGCCGATTGAGTCCGGTCGCCGATTGAGTCCGGTCGCCGATTGGTCCGGTCGCCGATTGAGTCCGGTCGCCGATTGAGTCCGGTCGCCGACTGAGTCCGGTCGCCGATTGAGTCCGGTCGCCGATTGAGTCCGGTCGCCGACTGATCCGGGCGCCGATTGAGTCCGGTCGCCGATTGAGTCCGGTCGCCGGACTGAGTCCGGTCGCCGATTGAGTCCGTCGCCGACTGAGTCCGGTCGCCGATTGAGTCCGGTCGCCGATTGAGTCCGGTCGCCGATTGAGTCCGGTCGCCGATTGAGTCCGGTCGCCGATTGAGTCCGGTCGCCGATTGGTCGGTCGCCGATTGAGTCCGGTCGCCGATTGAGTCCGGTCGCCGATTGAGTCCGGTCGCCGATTGGGTCCGGTCGCCGATTGAGTCCGGTCGCCGATTGAGTCCGGGCGCCGATTGAGTCGGTCGCCGATTGAGTCCGGTCGCCGATTGAGTCCGGGCGCCGATGAGTCCGGTCGCCGATTGAGTCCGGTCGCCGATTGAGTCCGGTCGCCGATTGAGTCCGGTCGCCGATTGAGTCCGGTCGCCAGGCTCAAATCCGCGATTGCGACTGAGTTCGAATCCGCAACAAGGGAGAAAAAATAAGACGCAAGCCGCCTAAGTCGCAGTTTTTTTTCCCCCTGTTATGTTTCCATGTGTACGTCTGGGTGCCTGTCCCTCCACACCGAGCCCTGTACACCCAATCCCCGTCGCTAAATGGGCTTATTCTGGAGATAAAACCTGTGAGGATTACAGTCCGAAACAGCAGCGAAGTAGAGACAATGGTCTATAAGTAGATGGCTCGTCATCTAGGAACGCACATTACCCTTTGACTTCAGGAAAGTTCATCCGTTATTGCATCTATAACATGACGAATATGTCTGGCATTGTACTCCTCACCACACCGGAAGCATGGCATTATAACTCTTATCCTCACACCTCGTCATGTCGACAAAATAAGTCATTAACGTCACTCTACTCACTGTACTGACTTAAGTTCTCGAGAAAAAATAGCAGAGTAGTTTATACACTCCTGGAGGCCATGAATAGTATATCTAAAACGTAACGTGACTTCAGAAGTAAGCTATTCAGTAAAGCAATGTCTAAAATCACGAATGGAATTTATAACATGACAATAATCAAATAGCTCTACTCACAGTATGTGATCTATCTACAACTTTTGGCACTGTCAGCCATGAAATTCTTAATCATTTGAACATTTGATAACCAAAAGTTCAAAGGTCACTTATCTTCAAAAACACAGAAAGAGGGGAAAAGCGGCTCGTGTCGCTCGGTGTTCCACAAGGCTTCGTACTAGACCCCAATATATTCATATCTTTCCATCAACGCTCTCTCGGCTATTGCAAAAAACTGTTTTCTTGTTCAATTACCTCTGTAATCAACTACGAATAATTTATTATAAATTCTGAACATTTTCTCCGAGAAGCAAATAAATATTTCGACATCAGCGGCCACAAACAAAGGAAGTCCTGATTAAAAAAAAAAAAAAAAAAAAAAAAAACTGTGTTTTACATGCGTCTCCAAAAACATTGCGAAAATGAATTGTAACAATCATAGAGTATGAAACTATCATATACATTCAAACAACTAAATAAATCACCAACGAGTATGCATGGATGTTGTTTCTGTTATTTTTATGGGTGTTGTTGCTGCTGTTGTCATTTTTATCGTTGTCTGATATTTCTATGATCGTCGTATCTGCTGTTGCTCTTATTGTTATAATCATCTTTCACTTCATCATATACTTATCATTATAATTGTCATATCATTATCATATCTACTGTCACCATAACCATCATTGTTATCATGATCATCATCACATTTAATGTTATTCTTGATATTATCATTATTCCTGCCGTTATCACCAATATCATTATCACTATCACTATTGTTATCTGTATCATTATTATGACAATATTACAACAGCATTTTCATCAGCATTGTCTTCATTACACTCATCGTCATCATTATTATTGTCAGTATTCCTAATACTATAATATTAGGTTAATAGTACTAGTAATATGATTATTATCAGCATCAGTAATGTTACTGTTACTATCAATTGGTTATCATTCCCCTATCATCATCGTGATTATCATCATTGTTCTCGCCATCCCTGCCATTGCAATCACGTCGCAACGATCATTCTTATTCCCATCATCGACCTGATTCCCATTCCCAGTTACGGGGAAATTCCCGCATCCGGCTCGCGTTCCGGTCTCTCCTAAACAATTCCTTTGATTCTTACTCGATCATCTTAATTATTTATTGACAGTGCGTATATTCATATCAATATTATATTGACAATTTCAACAACATCGGAGTGAAATGATGCGGTGCATTTTATTTTAATCAAGTTTTATAGACCTACATAGAATTGGAAATGGATCTGGATGACAAACACTACGTGAACGCAAGTATTTACATTAATAATAATAATAATAATAATAATAATAATAATAATAATAATAATAATAATAATAATAATAATATTAATAATAATAAAATAATAATAATATAATAATAATAAAAAAATAATAATATAATGATAATAATAATAAAAATTAATAATAATGATAAAACATTAAAAATAATGAAATAACATTAATAATATAATAATAATCACAATAATAATAAAATTATAATAATAACCACGCGAAGTAAAATAAGACTAAACGTCACAGTCCTTTTGAAAAAAGAATCGAACAAGCCATTTCAGAATTTAGCGATAATTTGAAAAAGTGTAAAATACATGTAACTAAAAAGCCCGCAGTTAGACACAACAGAAATACAATATATATATATATATATATATATATTATATATATATAATATATATTATATTTATATATAAATATTCAGGAGTGAAGAATTAACCTGAGGTTGCCAGAGGTCACCAAACGATCCTATAATTACCTCAATAAGCATACTTTGACGCCTTGGTCCTCTTTCGTGTTGTCATGAATATCCCCCAGGAGGATGTCGCCATTGGTGCCAAACCTTGTCTTTGTGTCAGGTTCTAGAAGGTCCCAGAGTGCGAGTCCCTTCTCACGCCTCTTCACCTTCTCGCGTGGGGACGCTGCGGTCACCAGCACGCATCGTATCACCACCGTTCATAGAACTCGTGTCGAAGCGCTACTCGTGGTCTTATCTGCCGTTTGCTCGCGTGGGGGAGAGGGAGGGGGAGGAGGAGGAGAGGGAGCAAACAGCCTTCCCTGCACACTCTCTTCCCATCGCTTGTAACTTGCGCTTTAGTTTCTTTGCGCCTCGGATTTGCACTTCTCACTTCCTCGAGGCGCCGCCCTATCACTCTAGTCCGTAGCACGACACAGAGAAGTGGAGTCGGCGAAATGCGTAGGCGGTGTTGTCTAAGGTTGCACTGGCATCTCTCGTCCAACACAACTACCATTGGCTACTGAGCGGGTCCCGGGGCTGACCGCTTTTCCGGACCAGCACTTGTGTCGTTTTCTAAAGATTAGATTGTATAGAAAACGAGTGCGAATAATAAATTTGAACCATACCCATGTTAATAACTTTTTTTTTCCGTTATCCTCCTAAGAAACGGATAAATAATATCCGGATCGTCTCCAAAATTTAATGGAATTTTAGTTAGGCTAAGGCACACCTTTGGTAAAAAAAAAAAAAAAAAAAAAAACTTTTTGAATTATTCTGCTAACTAACGCGCAAACAAGCAAAGAAACTAACCAACGCGACCAAAAACAACCTCCTTTGTGAAGGTAAACAGATGGTTACAGTTAACTCTTTCTGTAGTAAGATAAGCAATAATAGCTTTATACTATTTCCTTCATTTGAGGGGTCTGAAAGAGTTGTCCGAGACCTCACTGCTGGTCGTCCTCGGAGTGCAGAGGTCTCAGAGGCTGATGATTACAGGATTCCTTGTGTTACTTTCTTGTTTATTGCATTGCGTAAACAATACAAAGTAAATGCATTATGAAACCAATAGTGTAACAACATTCAACAACATAAAATGCACCGGCATCTCTCGACAGAAAATATACTAGATGTACAACTCAAGAAAATACGACACTGAACCTGGAAACTTGACTTATCTAAACGTATACGACTATCCATAGTGTGTGTTGCAGGACTGAAGGTTGAAAGTCACTCAATGGAACTTCAACTCTCCCTTTGGTGGTTCCCTGCTGGATGAAATTCCCTCCGTGATGTTCAGTCTGCCACATCATACCAGTTCATACCATGGTGCTTTCAGTCACATGTTTGATTTATTATAAACATGGGAAAACATTATTTTATTGCTTTAGATATTTTTCACATGAATCAAACCATCTCCAAACACATTCGGTCTGCCACATCATGTCAGTTCATATCATGATGCTTCAGCTTATTAAAGAAACTGTTAACTGTAATCTATTTCTCCGTTTATGATAGGGTATGGTTCAATTTTACTATTCATATCCGTTTTCTTTATCAACCAATGTCTAGAAAACGACAGAAATGTGGTTACGGAGAAGCGGGCAGCCTGATGTTGTTATAACTGATTCCTATGAATATTTTCAGAAAAATAAACATCCGAAACCGCCCCCCCTTATGATCATCATAATCGATTTGCTTATCTAAGCTAATGAAGCTAGTGTATCATACGTCAGTTATATTGAACATTGGCCAATCAGCTGACGCAATCCACTTCCCAGACATGTGTTGTTATATGTTACACAATACGCAGAGAAACACCTGTACTCTTGTGTGTGTGTGTGTGTGTGTGTGTGTGTGTGTGGTGTGTGTGTGTGTGTGTGTATGTGTGTGTGTGTGTGTGTGTGTGTGTGTGTGTGTGTGTGTGTGTGTGTGTGTGTGTGTGTGCGTGTGGTTAATAATAACAGCAATAATGATAATGATAATGACAATATTACTATGATAAAAACAGCAACAGCAACAATGATAATGATGATAAAAATTATTATAAAAATAATTAGAAGCACAGATAGCGCAAACCTCCACCAAGATAAGGTCGCTGATGGATTTTAAATACACATTCTTAAAAAAAAAACAAAAAAAAAAACATTAAAATCACCTTTTTCAAATTCACAGGTGACGTTCGTAAACATGGCAAGGCAACAATGATGAAAGAATATAATAAAAAATAAACAAAAATTCTAAATTATAATAAAAATTCTAAATTATAATAAAAAACAAACACACAAAAAAAATTCTGGATCCGGATCAACACCAAAATTTAATGTAATCAAAGTCAAGGTAAGACGCACTTCAGGCAATATTTCTGTTAATAATTTTTTTCCGTTATCCTGCTAACAAACGGATAAATAATATCCGGATCTTCTCCAAAATTTAATGGAATTTTAGTTAGGCTAAGGCACACACCTCTGGTAAAAAAAATAATAACTTTTT
>NW_020871107.1:63687-66856 GCF_003789085.1 Penaeus vannamei
TACGACTCTCCGTCAGGCATCAGTTTTCCATTAACTAAGCAAAGTATTTGTATATATTTTTACATCAAAGGAAAAAGTCGCAGATATCGACCCTGTTCCAGAAAGGCAGCAAAGAATAAGGAGGAAAATGTGATAAGTTTGAGCAGCCTCATAAAAGTAAATCATATTGTCGAAGGTGTCCTTTACAGAACACACGGAGGCAAATTCGTTGGTTTTCCCTTTGTGACCAAATTATGGATTGATCCGACTGATATCTGATTTGTAACCTAGGAATGCTTAGTATGTGTGTGTGTGAGAGAGAGAGAGAGAGAGAGAGAGAGAGAGAGAGAGAGAGAGAGAGAGAGAGAGAGAGAGAGAGAGAGAGAGAGAGAGAGAGAGAGAGAGAGAGAGAGAGAGAGTCTGCATAAGCATGAGCGTCTGCGTGTGCATGTATGTTTCGTGTGGTTTTAGAGTGTCTATAGAGGTTTATGAATACTATACACGACCATCCCAATTCCCTTAATGTCATGGAGAGTAAGATGGCAACGGGATGAAACAAGTTTGTATCCGAATTCTGGAGTTTTTTTTTTCAAACAAAAAACGAGGGACGATTTGATACCTCCAAACACTTGTTATGTGACATTCTTCTCAGTCAGACAAAAGAGCCCCGTTATAGCGGCCTTTCATTTCCACACACTAATGCGCGTCGGCAGAAGCGTGTGAGAAACATCAGTGCATTTTTTGCTGTCAGTGGATCGAAGAAACTGATTTTCGTTACGTAATCTCGAAAATCCAGCTGTGTTTTTGGTGGAATTTCAGAACTTTCATTTGACTCAAGATACTAGAATTCATTTTGAGAATTAGAGCGATTCTGACAATGACTGGAAAATGCTACAGATATCTACTATGTTTCAAATATGTTCCAGAAGATCTCGGGAAAACCTAACCTAACGAATGTGGACGATGGCGAATTAGTTGCTCTGAGTTAATAAGATGGTTAGTTTAAGGATAGGTTTTATATCGGAGCATCACCGCTGCCAGTTGTTGTCGGTTGTTGTTAGTTAGTTAGTTGAGGACGAGAGTCTTGCTTTTGGCGTGTTACTAGCTTATGGAAGGCAGGAGGAGGGGAAGGAAGAGGCAAGGACTTTACAAGATCATGCGTTAGTAATGCACTGTACATATCCCGGGGAGTGACCCTGATATGTTCTCTCGTCAATCATCAGGAAACCAAAATCCATCGTATGATTATATTTTCGGACTCAGTTGCATTTATACTTCAACATTTAAAAAATCACATTCACTTTAAATGAGCTTATTTGTGAGGATGGAACTCCTACAATGCCATAGCATTCTATGAAAATAAGCTTACAGCCAACATTCAGCATTGACATAATATACCCAGATATTCTTTGGTGGCGTTGCCACATGAACCGTGTACTCCTGTAATATCTACCTTTTATAACTGTTTCTCCACTTTTGGACTGTTTGCCAGCTTTGTTAAGGATGTAATAGTAATTCCGTTAATACCTTGAAATCACCGCGTAGAATATTAGAAAATTTATTGTTAGTGTACTCACGAATCACTGGCATTATCTGTGAAAACCAGAATCTGAAAAACAAATTGACAAAAAAGTGGTTATCGAACTTGATACCGTCCACCAACATATAATGATACGTAATTTACAATTGGAGACCCTCTCTTGTATATTACATTTGAATAAAAGGTATAAACTTTTTTTTTTACGACATTTATTGCAAATGAGTCGTTATTATTAATTATTTGCGTTTTTCCCCAAGGACCTCTTCTGTGACCCATGCTATTTCATGTTCATATTAAAACGGTTAATTCTGGCAAATTTCACGTAATATACTGACCCCATATGCTAGTCATTCTGCCATCAGTTATGTTGTAATTTTTATCCTAGAATTGTCTTAAATGTTGGATTCAACTAAACTAACTCTCATTTGATATATAGAAATCGTATATCATCATATTAGCTCTTGACCAAAGAATCACTCCACTGCCACTCAGAAAAGGAAAAGCGACCATAAAACACCCTAAACAGTATCCTTCGGTGTAAGACCTTGAATATGAAATGCGATGCTTAAGTTTTTAGAAAGGAGGAATTGCAGAATATCGTACCACAATTGACGAAATAGTAAATTATGAAAGATATCAGTCAATAATCCAGCCATTGATGAAATATTGCCGTCTTGTCTTGTGTCAGTGTATTTCATAACCAACTGTAATCCTTTACTATAAAGACATCAAAGGAAGATATTGTTTTTAAGACATGCGACTGCGCTAGTCAAACAAACATAAATCTTAAAAGGCTAAATTGAACGACTTAGATGTGCTACCTTCGTATGTGAATCTATCAGCTGTCGAAGTCACGATCAAAACGACCGCAATTCCATATCTAGAATGAATTTGAATTACAAACTGCGGAATGAATCACCTCACAAGGCTGCAGATGAGATCCATCTTAACATAAACATTTGCACCGTGCCCGTATGTCACAGGGTGGAAGAGTGTGCTAAATCAAATCGGAAGCAAGCATTTTATTTTACAAAAGTTTATGAAACGCATATGCTGTCCCTCCAATAGTTGCAATTCACTTCTTTACTGTGTCTTACGCATGTACAAACTCCATCTTCTGAACTTTATATGCAGCTTGTCTTTATATGAACCCTCTCTTACCGATGTGTAGTACATCACATTGCAAATTTCACGACTTAAATCATTTTCTGTAACTGATATATACACTTAAATCAGTTCCCTGACGAATGTTTCAAGTTTTACGTCAAACTTTTAAGTCCTTTGTAGACAAAGCGTACCACTGGATCTGTAACATTCTTAGAACAGTGGTTCCTTCTCTCTTTCTCTTCACTGCCCTCTCTCTCCTCCTCTTCTCTCGCTCTCTCTCGCCTACTTACCTTTCGCCATCTCCCGTTCTCCCCCTCCTCCATCTCACCCCCCCCCCTTAACCAAAGCTCCCCAAGCGTAGCCCTGAATCGCCCAAAATCGACCTTGAGAATAGTTCGACATGGCCGCGTTTTTCAGCTGTAGGGGAATGCGGTCTGAATAATCCATAGAGTTTGTATTTCAAGGAGGCGCGTGCCATCCGGGGAATGTGTGTGCTCGCTCGCCCGGTGGGCTGCGCCCGCCCCTCGATCCGGGCGGGCGTTT
>NW_020871107.1:66956-69456 GCF_003789085.1 Penaeus vannamei
CTCTCCCCTCTCCTCTCCCCGCCATTCCTGGCGTTATTCCCTCCTTCCTCCCCTCCTCCTCACCCCTTGGCGTTGATCCTCCTCCTCCCCTTCTCCCCTCTCCCCTTGACCCACATTGGGCGTATGCATTCCCCTCCTCCTCCCCTGCTCCCTACTCCCTCGGCGGATTCCCTCCTCTCCCCTCCTCCTCTCCCCTGGCGTTTGATTCCCTCCTCCTCCCTCTCCTCTCCCCTGGCGTTGATTCCCTCCTCCTTCCCCTCCCTCACCCCTGGCGTTGATTCCCTCCTCCTCCCTCCCCTCTCCCCTGGCGTTATCCCTCCTCCTCCCCTCTTCCTCTCCCCTGGCGTTGATTCCCTCCTCCTCCTCCTCCTCTCCCCTGGCGTTGATTCCCTCCTCCTCCCCTCCCCTCTCCCCTGGCGTTGATCCTCCTCCTCCCTCCCCTCTCCCCTGGCGTTGATTCCCTCCTCCTCCCCTCCCCTCTCCCCTGGCGTTGATTCCCTCCTCCTCCCCTCCCCTCTCCCTGGCGTTGATTCCCTCCTCCATCCCCTGGCGTTGATTCCCTCCTCCTCCCCTCCCCTCTCCCCTGGCGTTGATTCCCTCCTCCTTCCCCTCCCCTCTCCCCTGGCGTTGATTCCCTCCTCCCCCCTCCCTCTCCCCTGGCGTTGATTTCCTCCTCCCCCTCCCCTCACCCCTGGCGTTGATTCCCTCCTCCTCCCCTCCCTCTCCCCTGGCGTTGATTCCCTCCTCCTCCCTCCCCTCTCCCTGGCGTTGTCCCTCCTCCTCCCTCCCCTCTCCCCTGGCGCCTCCTCTCTCTCCCTGGCGTTGATTCCCTTCCTCCTCCCTCTCCCTCTCCCTGGCGTTGATTCCTCCTCCTCCCCTCCCTCTCCCCCGTTGATTCCCTCTCCTCCCCTCCCCTCTCCCCTGGCGTTGATTCCCTCCTCCTCCCTCCCCTCTCCCCTGGCGTTGATTCCCTCCTCCCTCCCGCTCCTCCCCTCTCCCCTGGCGTTGATTCCCTCCTCCTCCCCTCCCTCTCCCCTGGCGTTGATTCCCTCCTCCTCTCCCCTCCCTCTCCCTGGCGTTGGCGTTGATTCCCTCCTCCTCCCCCCCTCTCCCTGGCGTTGATTCCCTCCTCCTCCCTCCCCTCTCCCCTGGCGTTGATTCCTCCTCTCCCCTCTCCTCTCCCCGCGTTGATCTCCTCTCCCCTGGCTCCTCCTCCTCCCCTCCCCTCCCTGGCGTTGATTCCCTCCTCCTCCCCCTCTCCTCTCCCCTGGCGTTGATTCCCTCCTCCTTCCCCTCCTCCTCTCCCCTGGCGTTGATTCCCTCCTCCTCCCCTCCCCTCCCCCTGGCGTTGATTCCCTCCTCCTCCCCTCCCCTCTCCCCCTGGCGTTGATTCCCTCCTCCTCCCCTCTCCTCTCCCTGGCGTTGATTCCCTCCTCCTCCCCCTTCCTCTCCCCTGGCGTTGATTCCCTCCTCCTCCCTCTCCTCTCCCCTGGCGTTGATTCCCTCCTCCTCTCCCCTCCCCTCTCCCTGCGTTGATTCCCTCCTCCTCCCCTCCCCTCTCCCCCTGGCGTTGATTCCCTCCTCCTCCCTCCCCTCTCCCCTGGCGTTGATTCCCTCCTCCTCCCCTCCCCTCTCCCCTGGCGTTGATTCCCTCCTCCTCCCCTCCCCTCTCCCCTGGCGTTGATTCCCTCCTCCTCCCCTCCCCTCACCCCTGGCGTTGATTCCCTCCTCCTCCCCTCTCCCCTGGCGTTGATTCCCTCCTCCTCCCCTCCCCTCTCCCTGGCGTTGATTCCCTCCTCCTCCCCTCCTCTCCCCTGGCGTTGATTCCCCTCCTCCTCCCCTCCCCTCCCCTGGCGTTGATTCCCTCCTCCTCCCCTCCCCTCTCCCCTGGCCCTCCCCTCTCCTCTCCCCTGGCGTTGATTCCCTCCTCCTCCCCTCTCCTCTCCCCTGGCGTTGATTCCCTCCTCCTCCCCTCCCCTCTCCCCTGGCGTTGATTCCCTCCTCCTCCCCTCTCCTCTCCCTGGCGTTGATTCCCTCCTCCTCCCCTCTCCCTCCCCTGGCGTTGATTCCCTCCTCCTCCCCTCCCCTCTCCCCTGGCGTTGATTCCCTCCTCCTCCCCTCCCTCTCCCCTGGCGTTGATTCCTCCTCCCCTCCCCTCCTCTCCCTGGCGTTGATTCCCTCCTCCTCCCTCCCCTCTCCCCTGGCGTTGATTCCCTCCTCCTCCCCTCCCCCTCCCCCTGGCGTTGATTCCCTCCTCCTCCCCTCTCCCCTCTCCCTGGCGTTGATTCCCTCCTCCTCCCCTCCCTCTCCCCTGGCGTTGATTCCTCCTCCTCCCCTCTCCTCTCCCTCCCCCTCCTCCTCTCCCTCCCCTGGCGTTGATCTCCCCCCTCCTCCTCCTCCCCTCTCCTCTCCTGGCGTTGATTCCCTCCTCCTCCCTCCCCTCTCCCCTGGCGTTGATTCCCTCCTCCTCCCCTCCCCTCCCCTGGCGTTGATTCCCTCC